>JASVER010000284.1:0-78489 GCA_030449065.1 Oceanodroma leucorhoa
CAGCATGCCATGGGAAAATCCATCTGTAGTTCACCAAATGCTGCATGAACAGGGTGCCCAGCATCTAAAGCGACGTAAGATTTACTCACTATCTATATTCCTCTTTTTATTCTATCTTATTAAAGCAGCTATTTTATTACACCATTTGTTGTTGGGCTTTTTATATTGACATCCAAAAAGAACCTTGCACTGTGCCTCTCTCTCCCCCCACCCAGCCAGTGCAGAACAGGGGAGAAGCCATGTTTTCTTGAAAGAGGATTTCTTTCTTTTTTTTTTAGGCACACTTACAGCTCCATAAAAATCACTCTTCATGGGCCCTACATAGCTATTCTATCCTTTTGTGCTCAGACCCAGCCTTTGATTATGAGTAGCTAACATAACATCTGAAAGCCTACTCTTCATCTTTGTTATTCATTTTCTATGTTGGCTGAACAGTAATAGGTTGCACATTTTTCAGTAAACTCTGTCCTTAGTACTTCATGAAATTCTGCAGCAGACTGTAACAGCAGTATAGATTCTTATCCCCTTTGGATGAAAACAAGTGCAGAAATCCATGGTGTTTCTGTTACTAAATGAATAAAAGGCTATTACAATGTCACTTTCCAAATAAATTCTGTACCCTACTCCTTCTTATCACATTGGTAATAAATGTCATTACATTCACTTTTCTGTCTCAACAGCCAATGTCAAAGCTTCCAACTATGTCAACTATAGTGTTCTTCCTCCCTACGTTTCTTTTTTCCAAACATTTAAGGCATGATAGTTGGAAGTAAAGTGCGCGTGTGTGTGTGTATATGTGTGTATATATATATATACACATATATATATTTGTAAGATTGACATTCAGTAAGTTTGGAAATTAAATGTAGCTCTTCCGCTTCCTTTTGGCAACATAATTAGATGTTCACATTATCAGTAATCAGCACACAATATTATATATATCCAGAGAAAAACAAGATCAGGGCAATAAGATTCAGAAAAGAAACTTGTTCTTGAAGTACAATACTTCACTTTCTTCCAAAAACTGTTTTCCCTCTTCTGTCACATGTTCAGTGGTCATTATCCAAGAAAATACTAAGTAAGCTTTTAAAATCTATTGACTTTTTATTATTTTTCTTTAAATTAAAAACTTGTCATTCTTTTGTACCTATTTTATGTATGTGTGCTTAAATAATCCGAAATTTTCCTTTCTTTTCTCCTGGCATTACATATCACGAAAGCTAAATAAAATGTTTTCATAAAATGTTATTTTGTTGCACTGGCACTCATAAACAAAATAGATATAAATTAAAACCTTAACATCTGAAAAATTCCCCAGCTTGCTGCACTAAGAGAACAAAGCAGTTTAAAATGGCTTTAAGAAGAGAGAAAAACAGCAGGAAGACATTTTTTCTGCATTATATATTATTCCAACAAACTGGGGGGGGAAATCCACTGTTATCTTCTGAAATGAAAATAATGATTGTTCATGTATATAGAACTGCTGTTGTTAGTTCCAGATCTTGTCTCATCAAAACACAAGCTTTGTATATAAAAAACTGTAAATATTTTACTTCACTTTCTATCAGAATGTAACAGCTGATAAATAAAAATCAAGTTTTCTATCAGCTCATTGTGCTAGACTTTGCACCATCAGATAGAAACCACTGTCCCTTTCCAAGCCTTCAGTCCTGTAAGGGCAAGAGGTCACAAACAGATGTAATAGAAAACAGGACAATGAGGAAGATGCAATAACATCATATGGCAAAAGTGTGGAATTAAACACTATTTTTCAGAATTGTCCCACCATAATCTGCTGCACTTTTAATTGCATAGAAAAGTAATTTCAAGATGTTTGAAGGAATGCTGTCTGTTTACTTCACTGATAGCCACCACCATTGGCAACTGCTCTGGTTAATCATATATACATCATAAAGGGAATGTATCTGTTATCTTACTTTTTTTCTCATATCTCTAATGTGTAAACATGCCCTTATGTTACAGGGTAAATCTATACTATCATTACTACCTGGTTGCTGAGCCACACAAGTTATTAATTATTATTTTTATATTAAAAATAATAGTACTAAAAGTGAATACGAGGTTAAGGTGATTTACTTTTTGCTCAACATCCACTATCAAGCAGAATTAAAATATTTATGCACATATCTGCTTTTAATTTTATTCTTATTTTATAAGAAATTCAGATTTGTTGGGTTTATATACAAATATAAATATATATAAACCTTTATTTGTGAAGCAAACACTTTTTTTCTCAATGTTATCTATTGCTTGCTGCAACTATTTTTAAAGAAATTATGTCAATACAAATTCTATCAAAATTCTATTCTGTTCTTATGTAACATGCAGCTTAATTTTATTTCATTTTAGGTTAATACAATAATCAAAGATCTATTTTTATGAATATTAAACTATTATTTATCAGTTAAAAGTCACAACTGACACTTTACTTTTGGTTAAATATGACCATGTTAGCTTATTGTTCTTTAATTTATTTTCTATAAATCTTTATGATGAATCATGCTGAAGTCCTTTCCCATAGCACATTAACTCAATCCAGTCCACCAGTAGGAAGAAAAAATGGTTCATGAGCTGAATTTCCACCCTATACTTGGAAGTTTGAAATAAAGTGTTTGCCTGCGACACTGTCAACAATTATAAACTTGTTTAGCTCTGCCATAAAATAAAATGCCAGCATAAATTATCTCTGAGGAAATTAGGTAAATAGGTACCATTCAGTACAAGATGTGACAGGAAGATTCTATTAAAGTTGCATAAAGGCTTTCAGAGAGAATTTAGGCCATAAATCATAGTCAAAAGGCTTTTAGTCTCATTCCAATTTCTAGACAGTGGAGATGCCTGGTTGCTTATGATGGCCATAAACCTGTCAAGTCAGTAGCATTCAGATCACATAATCTCTTGTTAGGTGATAGGACTATGACATTACATAAAAAAGGCAAAATTAGAAATAGATCTACTTAATGGCATGGAACAGGTATATTATTTTTTTAAATTTAGCCCCAAGACACAGTGTGAGGCAGGTAATTTTTATCCTGCTTTGTGTGATTAGGTGAAAAGATCTGTAGAAGTTGCTTTGCAATATATGATGATGTCATAGCGGGTGATCTGAGTAACACAAGAGTCTGTGATTGATGACCAAGAGTAAAAGCTACTAAATATTAAAATACCATTAAGTACTGTCAAATTGGTCTTGAAAATGCCTTGATAACTTTCTATCATGACAGTTGCCTCCCCAAGGTACACATGTATGTCTCAATAGAATTTAGAGAAATACTTGAGAAGTTGTATTAATCAATGGCAAACTGAACTATTATATAGAATGAAGTTTTGGAAAACATTAAGGGAAATGAAAATATTGTAAAACCAGAAAATAAAATAAACAACAATAAACCCACAAAACTGTTTAGCTTTTTAGCACATTTTCTAGTGCCTCTAGTTTGATAGGATTACGGTAAATGAAAACAAGAGGAAACCAAAGCAGAACTAATGTACCTGTCAAAGTCATCGAGAAAGAAAAAAAAAAATGGATTTTTAAAGTTATTTTACTTCAAAATATATTAGTAGTCAAGATAAGAATTTCAATTGTTTGAAAATCACCCCTGAAAATATTCCCTTGTGGTTGATGATCAATCTTTTTTATTTTCCTGTTTTCCGCACTGTAAGATTTCCTTCCATAGATCTGTAGGTTACACTAATATACTCTATTCCATTATTTCAATTAAATAGTCTCATGCTAGTATAATTTTTCCTTTGTATCTTTTTTTAAGCTCACAAAATGGTTTATTTATACTCTTTAGCTATGCATTATATTCCATATTAAGCTAACATTACTTTGACTAAAAATTGAAACTTGTACTAAAATTGGTCCTAATACTACCTGAATGTAACAAAAAAAACCAAAACAAAACAAAAAATAGATGAAAGTTGCCATTTCTTCCACCTCTCTTTGTGCTTATTATTGTACCTTGTATCAACAAAAAAGGCAGAAACATCTTGCCCACTCCACCTTTCTCATAAATATACTGTCAAGATACACTGTCAAATTATCTTTGTTCAATTCTTCAGCTTCCGCACAATGTTTGAACAAGATCAAGCTGATTATTTCGGTTTGCTTTATGGCTTCTAGGAGCTGGGTTGATCCAAATCTGTGTTTGTGACTATCAAAGGTAGTCGTCAACATAAATCTGCAGTGGAGCTGTCAATTTGTGTGCTTATGCTTTAAATGCTGCTAAACCCAGTAGTATGGAGGAGATAGGTATAGTTAATAAAAGATTTGAGAGTTCCTTAAAATGCATCTGCATGTACTGCAAGCTAGAAAATGAAAAGCTACCTTTACCAGTTGCTGCAGAGATGCTGGAGTGCTAGAATAAAGATCCTGTTTACAAAAAGAGAGAAACAGCAGTCTTTAAGAAAACAAGTAGCCTTAGTTAAAATTAACATTGCATTTTTGTGCTAAAAGAAGTTCCAGTAGCTTGATATTCCTTTACACCAATGTAGCAGCAAAGGCCGTGGAAATCTTCACAAATGGCTGCTAAAGGTAGAAGAAAAGCATCATGATACCAGAGCTACTCAAGGTTTAAATTGTACTGATATGAACCAGATTTTTTTTTAATGTTGCATTGACAAAATTCTTCTATAAATATTTTTGTCCTGTATTTGCGCAAAAGCAGGATAATAATTGAAAACAGAAGGCTGATTAAATACTTTCTACCTTACAAAGGAACAAAAAAAGAGGGTAAATGATGTGTAGTCAACACAAACATTTAAAATAACTAGGTCCAAACGAAGTACATAAAAACACTTGCTAAAGTTGTTTCAGATGTTTTGTTTGGTGCTATTAGTTTTGAATAAATTTCAGAATATATCATAAAGTTCAAGAGGAGTACTACTACATATGCCTCTAGTAGCTTCCCCACTCTCTGAAACTTAATAACTCAAGTAGCTGTAGGCTAGTTAGACTGGGCTATGTGTCCCAGACAATAGACAACACTCACACAGAATTCAGTTCAGTAAGAAATCAAAAGACAAGAATATAATTATAGGTCAGCTAATATATTCTAATGGAAACCAGGTCTTTTCAAACAAACCCGATTATATTCCTTGATGCAATTAGAAGTTTGGTAATGTAAAAACTCATATAGATATAACCCAGAATTTTGCTAAACATCTAATTTGTTACCATAGAATATTCTGATTAAATATTAGAGTTATACAATAGTAGGAAAGTACATGTTAATTAAATTAAAAACTGCCAAACTGATTAATCTGAAAAAGTAGTTTTCATTGTTAAATCATTAGTAAAAGGTGAAGAAGACAGTGCTGGAATGTGTCCAGAGCAATGGGTAGCAAGTCTTGTCTTAATCATTTTCGTCAATGATCTTTGCACAAACATAAAATAATTTCCTAAGAAGTCTGCAAATTACCTGTTATGATAAATAATAGAGTTTCAAACAGTTGTTTGAATTACTTTGTCAAGTGTATCTCTAAAATAAAGTTATTAAATTAAATATGGATTTATTATTAAATTTGATATAGCCAAATGCAAATCTAGGGAAAAGTAATGCAGACTATGTCTACACTGGGGGGCTGAGACAGATGGGAAGGAGCAGGATTTGGAAAGCGAGGCCTGATAAGGTATAGGGTATGTGGTAGGTAAACATATAAACATAAACTTCCACTGCTGATACTAGTGGAAAAAAGTGATAAGGGATCAGTGGATGTGGAAGCAAAACGTTACCAAATATGTATTTCTCTCTCCAGAGCATTACAGAAACAAATAATACATTTGCTTCTGCAAAGAGCAGTTCCCATTTTTTAAGAAAACCATAGCAAAACCAACTACAATCCTCAAGGCAAAAAGACTGTCTGAGTCCTACGGTAACTGTCTTATAATAAGAAACTTCTATTTAGTGTGTGTGTGAGAGAAGGTAATCCATATTTAGCAATGGTACACTCATAGGGCAACAATTCTTAAGAGGTCAATCTATTGGAAAAAAAATGAGAATCGAAGGAGGAAACGGAAGGAAAAACTGACTTTGAAATGGAAACTAAGCATTATTCTATATTAGTGAAACTGATTAATTAGTAAAGTAAAATACCAAGAGACATGAAGGATTCTCCGACTCTGTTTCTCTAACACAGGTAGATGCATTTCTGGGAAGATACACTTCAGGCAAACAAAGCATTAGATCTGTATTCAGGCAGAAGAGGATGCAATTTAATGTCTTGTGAAATGGAGAAGACAGATTAGAGTTAGACGAAAYAGTTCCATCATGTTTAAATATATGAATCCATGAAATGTCTGTTCTGAAAAAATCAAACTACATTGGAATGAAACTAAAACCTGATTTTAAACTGCTATTTGTATTACAAATGCGATTAGGCCAAAGACTCCTTCCAACACAGCTGAGTTCTCTCTGGTATTATTAGAGGAGCATGACAATAGAGGAGACTCCACTGTCTTCAATGAGATTTAGACCAGGTCGTTAATCCCCAGAATGTTTTTACCAGTCACCGCAGGGGTTATCCAGCTATCACCCAGATCAGCTATCTCATTCTCAACGGCTTTAGCCGCAAACGTGAGGGAAAATGGAATTTACAGCACGAAAAGAGTTTCCAGTCTCTAGAGAACTAAAACAGCACAGTTCTTGCATTCAGAAATATTTTACATGCTGCTGTTGTAGGAGTAGGATGTACAGATCTATTCACCGTACATGCTGCATGGCTCTTGTTGACTATCAAAGTCATGATACTTTAAAATGAATGTTCTGAAAAGGTATATAAGGAGCCAATAAAGAAGACACAAGAAATACAGAGGTAATTAGTATTTTTGCTTTCTTTATGAATCTAAGATGCTAATTAAATTTAATATCTAGTGGGAAAAGCAAAAAAAAATGTTTAACATTTGTATAAAATGTCTTAATGATCATAAGTAGTTTCCAGTTACAGTAGAGAATTTTCATGAAACATTTACTTTCAGCTTAAGGCCAAATTTTCTCAGATTAAAATATAGCTTTTCCAACAGTAATTACAAAACCTAAAAATTCTCAGGCAAGGGCCCTGCTGGGAAGAAGAAGGGAGAACAAAGACCACATTATAAAATGCATGCACACCAGGAAGAAAATTAATGAGAGAACTGGGCTTGTTCAGCCTGGAGAGGAGAAGGCTTTGGGGGCACCTAATAGCGACCTTCCAACACCTACACAGAGGTTCTCAAGATGACAGAATCAGGCTCTTCACAATTGGCTCTGCAGCAATTGGTATTGTTGGAAAAAGCAGACTGGCTTTCACACACACACACACACTTCTTCAGGTCTGATATAGAAGCAGCATACTTCAAAGCCTGAAGAAGAATCACTGAGTTTAATTAGTAAAACTGCATTTAGACACTTAGATCAGGGAAACCCACAACTTTCTGTCAGAGATGATCAAAATGATACATGAACAACAAGATAAATAAATGCTATCAAAATTATCTCACACTCACACTCAGACTGTTTCTACCTACAAACCTTCTTTTGACTAATATTTTTCATGTTTGCAGATTGTCCTTTAATATACCTTTATACTCCAATATGCTGTCTTACTTAAAAAGGCAGGTTAAGTAAAATGTTCCACTTATTAGAACAATATAAAGTTCAGTCTTCTCAGATATCTTTCTTATTTGTTTTAATCGGTGCTAGAAGTAGTATTATTMTCCACATGGATTAAAAAGGAGCAGCAGTACAAGATGTACACTGTCGCTGTGTGATCACAGAAATTTAATGACAAGACATTAAAGTGACTAGATACTCCTGGATGCTCCACATCCTATAGAGAATTCTTATGTAGCTTGTAAGAGATCATTTCGCCCTTGTGCTCTTATCCCTTTTTCCTCCCGTTCTTTCTCTTCCTCTTTCAGTGTTGTCACTAACCTGTCCTCTTTCACCAGCTGCTGCCTTTGTCCTCCCTTTCTTCCTCACATTATTGGCCTCTTCCATTGTCCCTCTCCCCAGGTCTTTTTCACTTCTTCAGTTTACTCAGTCTTATTCCTCCTTACCTACCTTTCCTTGGATGTTACTTGGAGGACCACTCAAGGAGCCAAGAAGAGCCAAGAGCACAAGAAGAAAGTTATCCTCACTTTCACATCCACAAAAGCCCATGGAGCAAAGAAAAAGCAGTTACATTGAGAATCTACTCTGTTCTGGTAGTCCTAAAGCCTGGGGCTACTGAGTGCGAATGGCATCTTCAGAACTCTACCAAACTCCCAAGAAATGTCCACCCACTATATAAATCACCGATTGCTTGGAGATTTTTACTGTGTCAAACACCAGAGAAATCATTATTTTGTTTGCAGTATGTTCTAGTGATAGTCTCACTGCATGAACACCAATGTSAAGTCCCAGACTGTGATGTAAAAAGCTTTCAGTAAAATGACTACAGCATTTTTAACATGAGCAAAATCATATTTTCTTCCTAACGTGTGTTTCAGGAGTGGTCAGAGTATATTGGCAGAAACATTAAAAATTAAAAGCAACAAAAAAGTTGTTTGAGACAGACCACAATAATGGAATGCTTCAATCTAAATGGTTGACGTCAAAGGAATTAAAAAGCATCTGATAATGAACAGCACCAGACATTTATCACCGGTACTTATAACAGATGCTTATATATGTAATAGAAACTAAAAATTTCCATTACAACTTCACAAATCTAGCAAAAAGTGCACGTGTTTGGACACAGATGCTAAGTATATCAAATTTAAGCTACAGAATGAGTTAACTGATAAAAAATAGTGCTGAAGTTAAGGTATTTAAAGAAAATAATTTAATTCCTCTCACCTGAAACAATGCCAAAATGAAAACATATTTTCAGAAGTTTTATTTTTAGTGCACATTGAAAAAGGCTGATGTGCTAAGAAGAGGCCAAACTACTCTTGAGACTGTCATCCATTATTAAAAATTTTACCTATGTGTGACAGAACAATGGTTCAGTGTTCAGTGCTGGCATCTACTGAACAGACCTGGATGACAAAGCACTTTCACAGTATTTTCCGTTCACTTCCATCTCAAATTATCATCTTGATGATGATCATTATCATTAATGTATATTGACTTTTCTTGGGAACTGGAATTCAAATTTCTGAAACTGGAAACTTTAAAATAAACAATGCCCTGGCACCCCTAAGTCATAGTCTACATTATATATTTTTGKTTTTGCTACTAGTATCACACTTCTCACAATTCAGTATAGGTTTGCCATTCACTCTATTTCTTTTCTATTTATAATACAGACACATGCATTAGATGCCTCTGTAACCAATGCTGTGAATTTTGAAAAGCTAGCAATCTGATAACATTTTTAGGCACACAGGTGAAAGAAAGCTTCGTTTATTATTTAACAATCTATTTATCCATAACGGCACTGGTTTTAATTTAGGCAGAGGTGCCTGACAATATAAGATTTTCTCTTAGGAGCTGTTTACACTACCCATTCCTGAAGGAATGAGCTAGCCATGCCCTTTCTGCTACATATATTAAATTTTTCTCAAAGCACTGTACTTGAGTTTTCCGCATAACAAATTTGGGATGTGTTGAAAATAAGATTCCACAGATAATTACCAAAAATTTAGCTTATTATACAAAGTAGCATTAAAAACCAAGAGCTTTCATATGCACAGAAACAATGGGTCAGATAAATACAAAAATGAACATTTCCTTTGACTATTAAACTTCCTAGGAAATAAATTACATATACTGGTAAAAATGGAACCATGTTCTGTATTCATTTTGTGGCTTATAAAATTACTATTATGCTCAATGCAGTGCAATTGTACTTTATATTTTAGACCTCCACTGTAAAAGTTCTCACTACCCTCTCAATAGCCAATCAACTCAATGTTCTGAAATGCTTTTATTTTGCTGTGATTTTTACCTTATGTAAAAGTAGACAAGTAAAGATTAACTGACAAACTAGTGAGAATCTGTTTTATTTTTTATCAAAACAATATCCTCAGATTTCCAGAAGGGAGTACTCCAATAAAGGAAAAAAAAAAAAAAAAAAAAAGATTACAAAACTAAACGTCTGCTCTATTCTCTTAAAGGAGGATAAAAGCAAAATTATTTATAAAAATGTCATCTATGGCAGGTATAGTTTATATCAGATCATACGAAATCACATTTATATTGCCAGAGACTCTCTTTAGAATGAAACTTGTGACCTAATCAGCAGGCTTTAAATTAAAGTAGTAGTAGCATTGTGTTTAAAATGTGTGGGTGGGGGAACAAAAGCCCACAATCCTATCCAGGTGGTTTTACCTATGTCATTTTCTTCCCTAATAAKCCCTAATTTGCTGCACGAGCCAGTGTTTTAGAAGAAATATAAAAACAAGCAGACAAGAGTTAGTAATAAAGCCCTTCTACTCTTAATTTCAGTTTTCTAATGCTGGCAACTCCTCCCTGTAAAGRGACTTTTTTTTAAACCGAAGCATTTTTTTAAACCATATCTATCAAAATTTGTATCTGTGAAGACAGTTTATTCATGTAGTTGTGATAATGATATTGACAGTAATTGCTTTTTTTATTAGCATGTACCTTAGTCTTCCTGCATGTACAGAAATGGGTTTCTGAGCCAAACTAAACGAATCAGAGTACCAGAGTAAGCATCTCATGTAAATATCTGTTGTACCTGGATTTGAATGATATAATTATGCAGCTATGGAATAGATGTGTATTTACACACCCACCAATTTTTAGGAAGGCATGTTCAGACACCAAGGATCACAATGGTAAAATGCATTCCTTCAACACATAACGTAGAACTTGCAGAGTAAACTACTTTTATAGGAAGGAAGGAAACCATGTCTTTTGGATGAATTGTCTTAGAAATAATTGGGTTTATATTCTGTCTTCCTTCATTTACATTTTTCATGACACCAACGGTCATCAAAACGACTTATTGCTAGTAGATTTTAAAGCATTTCTTGCAAGCAGTGTTCATTACATAGCATGTGATTTTACAAATCATGTAAAGTTAGCTGATCTAAAATTATTGCATCATACTACAATTCCTGAAAACAGTATTTTGCATAGGTGTGGCTATTCCTGAGTAATCATTGAAGATCAGGTCTTCAGAGGATACAACAATTACCTAACTAAAACACTTGGAAACTGGATAGTTGGATATAAATGTTTTGTTGTTAAGGTCAAAGAAGTCTTAACCAAGCACAAACAAAATCTAGTTTGTCAGGGTTTTGTAATTTCGCAACATTCACAACATTTTTCACAGACTGCAAAAGGCAAATGGAGGTGACCAAACTACTTCATATCACCAGATCACAAGAAACTCAGCATGATCAAACAACTTATCCCCAGCTCTCTTCTCAGAGATGCCTGAGCAGTCATTTTCATGACACTTAAAAAAAACATGTTAAGACTTTTGAAATGACAGCTATAATTAGTGTTACTGAAAGCAGCTAAATAAAGATATTAACATTTGGATTATAAAATTTTCCTGCATGGAAGATTTCCTCTGAAACGTTTAAAGCTTAATAAACCTATATGTAACTGAACTCAGTGTCTTGTGACAGGAAATGTCAGACAGACTTGCAGTGCTACTAATTCTGCCTCTAGTATCTTCTGTTGAGTACTCGTCACTGTTGAATAAGCTTCTAGATAAATAGGAATGCCTTAAGTTAATGCAATCAGACTTACTAGTAAAATAACTATCATTTTACTAGATATATTTCTAATGAATATGTAGTATTTTTAAAATAACAGATTTAAAAGAAAAAAACGACAAAAAAGGCAAAAYGAGACAGGTGAAGTGTAAACTCAGGAATGGATTTTTCTGAGTAGAGGAAAGAAAGGGAAGGGGAAAAAAGTATCAAGGCAGACAAATAAGAGGTAAACGGGGTTTATAAGCCCCACTRCCGTTCAACAGAGGATAAAGAAATCTACTTTTCAGTAGTGGTAGAGATTTCTTTGGCACAAGTGAATGTGGTCACTGTTGCATTTCTGCATTTCTGGAGAGCCACAGTYATCCGGGCACAAGACAGCATGGGCAGGCTGGAAATGATCGGGACCTGCTGAGCACTCCAGAAGGTGAGATCAAGTCCCGTGATGACTCTCATGTCATGAGGGCCAAGTTTGACTCTTGGTATATCTCAAGAACATACAGGAAGAAAGACTGGAAAAGGTCTTCCTCCCACACCCCCAWCAACCCCAGAAACCACATCGGGACTACTGCTTTGCCGTATTTAGGCATCCAGTTCCTTTTATCTCTTCCTATTCCCTTCATATGCAACAAGTCTATCATGAGGAAACTATCCAAATTTTAACAGAAATGTGAGAAATATCAATTCATGGAATGAATACTCTTATTCATTTTATTTCTATTACTTCTATTTACTTCTACTTACTCTATTTCATTTTACTTCTAAAAAAACTTCAGATTACACACTCTGTCTTCTGTGATTCTTGGATATCATTATGTAAAATTCCTTTTTTTTAATCAGTTAACTACACATACTCATTTTAGGTTATTTAATGTTTCGTAGTTTTTAATACTGATTTAACATTTAAGTGTATTTTTATATTTGTAATACTTACGGGTCTTTCGAGCAGAATCTTCTACAAATAGAGAAGAAATGTCTTCGTCCACCCCTGCTTCATTCTTTGCAATACAAGTATATGCTCCTGTATCTTCGTAGCGCACATTGCTAATGTGAACCTCACTGCCATTTGCTGAAAGGAGAGGAAAAATTTAACATGCAGACATGCTACAGTACTTTCAGATTATACATTCACAAGGCTTTCTCTGCTTATACTAATTAAACCATTTTCATTCCTGAGTTCATAACTTGGAGGCACGCCAAACTAATCCAAAGGTATTCAACTGGCGCTATTATTCATCTCACAGATATTCGGAATACCTCAGCTGATTTTGCATTTCAGAGCCAAATATCAGTCTGAGGTTTTATACATGTTTAAATGATTATGGTTGTCTTTAAAATCACATAAATATTATGTTTTCATTATGTTGCATTTGGTTACTTGACACTATCACTGGCTTTACACAAAATAACCCAGGTTTCCATGGAACATAATGGGCTAAAATTTCAACATAAATAATATTTTTAATAAAATTATTTGTTTCTAGTAACCAGAGGCACCTGCTTTTGTTTTTGTGGGAATGCAGTGTAACAGCAGAAAAAACAGGTGCATTGGAATTTTATACCTACATCACTGTAGGAGTCTATGGAAACCACTTCAGGAGTTGTATGTCAGCTTGAGTAGGAATGTCAACAAACAGTCCAGGTTTCACAGGCAAAGGTCTTTTAAATAATGTGATGTGAATAATGATGTGACCAATTATTCATTGCATTTTAAGTACAGTGTACCTGTTCAACTTTAGGATCTATTTTATAAAGACACCTTTGTAGGTATTCTAAAACATGTACTAGAAGGGGCACTGGGTTATGGTGTAATACTCCTTCTAGACCATCTTTTGCTTGAAACTAATGTATAGATAGTTTAACTCAGGAAAAACTCAGGGAAAATGCAATGAGATTTTCAAAATTTTATTTCACATAACTACCTTCAAGAAAATGGAATTAAATTTATTTTGCTTAGAGAATAACCATTCTTATTTATTTATCATAAATGTATGATACAGAGGTGAGGGAAAAAAAATTCCACTCAAATCCCTACTGGAGAAATTGACAGAATGCTGCTATGGAAGGAGTCCACCACTTTCTACTCATAGTGGAAAGTGTTTTTGCAAGGCAATTGTCCACGTACATCCAGGAAATAGGGCCATGAWAGAACAGAGGACTGTGACACCTAGAGGGAAAGTAAGACTCTCTTCAGAGAAGCATTCACCATCTGCCTGTCCCGCTTTTTCTTACAYTGCAGCCTGATTGCTGTCCTATCCTAATACACATCCTGTTGTTGCAGATGAATGAGAGAAGGTTTTGAAGGGAACATTGGCAGCACGAGATTTTTTTTCCTGTGGCTGATCAAAAATCACCAAAGGACTGCAGAAGCTAGMAGGTTTTGTGCTGGACAGGTTCATTGAATTTGCTGAGCCCTGAAGATTCATAGAAGATTCATAGACTGGCCTTTATCGTCGATTAAAAGTAAGACTTTCCTTTAGTAGTTTTGCGGRTTTTTTTGTGCAGTGTCTTTGCACTCCCCTGGAGGTCTGCTGAGACCCCTCAGAAAACAGTACGTCCATTTCAGGTATTTCTCCTCCTGTCCCTTCCACCGTCAGGTCCCCAAGTCTCACTGAGATTCTTATCAGTCAAAAAACTTCTGTTTTCAGAGTTGCAGTAAAGGTAAAGTTTGGTCCATGTTCTGATCTAAATTTAAATCTGGACTCATGAAAAATAACTAGATTAATATCAATGCATTAGAACAAATCTTTACAGACAAAAGCGCTGCTTCCCAATTTAAATATTAGTGTTGAATACTCATTGAATGGCATTAATATACTTGTAGTGACAAATTCTAATACCGGGTTGGGACTGGATCTTGGGCTGCTTGCTCTACTCAGAAACTGCATATTTTTAAATAGAGAAGAGTGTATTGGAATTTACTGGTAAACCTGCCAGTAAGTGCAATCATTATTCTAACAAAGAGAAAGCAGAGAAGATATGTGTCTTGGGGAGTAACTGGAATACACCTTCTAACATGTTTTAGCTTAGACTTCAACCCTTGGTTAAAACTATGTAAGAAGGACAGCTAGTGTGGAAAGGATGCACCGAGAAAGCATTTGCAACCTGTAGAAAACAATTAATATGCCCCTTTACCTTGAAGAGTTAGCTGTTTGGATAACTTCGGAGTGATATCAATTCCATTCTTCAGCCAACCAAGTTGTGGGTTGGGAATACCTTCAGCATGGCACCGAAGGCTAGCTGTCACACCTGGCTCCCTTGCCTGGCTCTCTGGATAGACTCGGATGACTGGTGGAACTGAAGGCAGGAAACAATTGTAATTTAGTGGAGAAGAGTATTATCTTAATTTTAAGAAAAATAATTATAAGCAATTCTAAAGACTCCTGCAGCTATATATAACAACACACAGATGTGGTATTAGTCACATATTCAGTGACATTCAATGCTGAACTCTGTCACAGTAAATTTATGAAGCAGAATGTTCTGTGAGAAAAACCTCTTTTCACTGCCTGTGGTATCAATGAAAAAAGTCTGAATTCTAATTCAATAGTTTGGGGTTGAGTAATAAGATTTTTATTTTTTCTTAAATTTCTTCATGAAATATGAGTAACGTACAACCAGTAAGTTACGATGTGATGTACAGAGATTGTAATTGTCCTGTTTCACAAACCTTTTTTTTAACACTTCATCTCCACCTCTCCCCTCTCTCCAAAACACCTATCAGCAAACCATTTTGCCTGTCTAAAACATGTAATCACAGAATCACATGATGATTGAAGTTGAAAGGGACCTCCAGAAGTCATCTTGTCCAGTCCCCCTGCTCAAGCAGGGCCACCTAGAGCCAGTTKCCTAGGACCATATCTAGGTTTTAGAATATCTCCAAGGAGGGAGACTCTACCACCTCTCTGTGCAACCTGTGCCAGTGCTCAGTCACCCTCACAGTAATAAAAGTGTTTCCTGAGGTTGAGACAGGACCTCCTGTGCCCAGGATACAATTTGCCGCCTTTACCACATGGGCATGTTGCTGACTCATCTTCAACATGGTGTCCGTCAGGACCCCTAGGTCCTTTTCTGCCAAGCTGCTTTCCACCTGTGTGGCCCCCAGCATATATTGGTGCATGGGGTTGACCTTCCCCAGGTGCAGGACTTTGCAGTTCTCCTGCCAGTCCATTTCTCCAGCCTGTCAAGTTCCTTCTGAATGGCAGCATGACCCCCATATATCTCAGCCACTCCTCCCAGTTTGGTGTCATCTGCAAACCTGCTGAAGGTACAACTCTGTCCCATAATCCAGATCATTAAAGAAGTTGTTAAACAGGATATTTATAAGACTAGTCTTCTGAGTTTCATTATTAGCAAAATGTAAGAATTGTTGACATCACTTTTCCAAGATTTGGAAACTTGCTGCAGTATATGTTTACCAACTAAAAATCTGCTACATACCAGAGAGAGGGCATATGACATCACAGTGGACATATTCCTATTAGTAATCAATGATTAAGCAAGATTTAAAAATCTTGCTGTGTAGATTTTTTAGATGAATAATTACCGATCTTATCTTTAATTATGTATAGGAAGAACTTGTTGGAGGTTATTTCTAACAATAAAAAAAAAATAACTGTAATGAAGGTTAAAGAAGCATATTTCCTATTCTCCAAAGTTTTGTTTAATGCAGCTTTAAAAATGTGGAATACTTAGCTGGTGTCACAAAACACARCTGGGTAGAAGATGAAGTATCAGTTGATAATGAAAGAAGATAACAAGATCAAAAATTAACTGTGTCTATTTTGGCACGAGATTAAATATTTTCAAATGCTATCCAACTGTTTACAAGAAATGTCCCAGCATGCTGTCCTATTAGAGCCTCAGATTTCTACATTGCAAGAAATACACAAATGTACTGTATCTCAGACAAGATATGAAAATAAGTAGGTTTCAGGGATATTTTAAACCCAGCTAGAGATGAGGGTCTTTTCAAATAATATACACGGAAAACTACACATAACCCTAAAATGCAAACTGCAAAAATATAATAAAAGAACATGGAAAAAAATTAAAAAATATGAAAATTATGGCTGCTAATTGCTTAGACTACCAGCTAAGAGCAAGAGCATATAAAAATCAGGGATTTAAGGTTTCTGTTGAGTTTCTGGAATGGACTTTGCTTTTATGGATGCAGATCTCTACATTTATCTCAAGCCTGACATTCCCGTTCCTKTTCCCCCTCCACTTCTTCCCTGTTCTGTCTCCTCTCCCATAGGATCTGTGTGTTCCATAGTGAGACCTTGCCTTCCCCACTGTGTTCCTCATACTGAACCCCACTCGACTGCACGCTCAGRTGTCCTGAGCCCCTTTTGGCACCCCAGCTCCCAGTCTTACTCTGCCTCATTTCCTAGGGTCCAATTTTCATCTCTGCCCTGTTCAGCATTTCTTGACAGAATGTCCTTTAGTGGCCTACCCCATGTTGCAGGTTTCCCACTGCATCAAAGCCAAATAGTTTATTTCTCCACCTTGCCTCAAGAAGAGCAAGGAGCTCCACCTCCTTAGACAGGATTGCCATCATTTAACACTCTCAGGCATCTCAGCAACATAAACAACTTTTAGGACCAATAGCAAAGCATTGTAACTCACTACATTCTGGCTACTTAGGATATTTCTTGTCTGTTTTGTGCCAGTGAAATATTCTCATTGCATATAAAAACTTATGGGAATTTAATTACCACACCTTGACAGACTTCTACTGAGTGCGTGTGAAGAGAAATTTTCTAACAGTCCAATTTTGGAGAATTTTCATGGAATAGAAAAAGGAATGTATCAGTTTAGYTTGGCAAAAGGCAGATGATATTTTGGGGTAACTTTATTCTTAGCAAAGTTTTAGAAAATATTAAAACTGAAATCAAATAATTCCTAAACAAACAAAATCAACCCCTGCATCACAAGATGCTGTTGTTGCTAAATTGACTCAGGGGTTAGGAGATGTGAAGGTGAGGACCTGCTCAAGTGAAAGCAGGTCTGAGTTTTCTTCTACCACCCATATTTCTGAAGTAGCTCCTGTTCCCTTTAGCTGTGTTTTCCCAGACACAGAGGTACTTGCATTGACACCAGAGTTTATTTCTTGCCCTACCTTTCCTCCACTTGCTGCCATTTCCCACTTTCCTCAGCAAATCTGTGTCTGATAGGTTATCTATACAACTAGAAAGGTTTTTCAACCCTTGTTTTGTATTATCATTTTTTATTTCATATTACCCTGGAGCCTACCTGTAATATGCCCCCAAGAACTGTGCAACTGAGGCATGCAGGCAATTAAAATATTAGTGCAATGTGGGCTCAGTCTAAAAAATTAATTTGATATGACAAGTTTGATATAAACTCTTCAGGTTCATTTCAACCACTTTTTTTGTGTAACTGACCATAAATATTAACAGAAAGCAAATTTTAAGTACACAAATAATGTGATTGTTCCCGCTGACTTTCAAAGAAGTATACTCTAATACCTTAACCTAAAGAAGCCTACTTTATAAGGGAGAGGTCATTACATAGGTTAAAAAGGGAGGGGAGAGAAAACATTGCATAATTGTATTTAGCAGAAGCATATGTAATATTTTAATTATTGACTGAATCCTACATCCTTTATCATTCAGTTCAAAAAGCCACATGAGACCGTTGCTTCCAAATATGGTCAATGTGTAACTATTCAATATATCTTACAATTGCTATAAAAACCCCTGAAGATTATTTCAGTCAGGTCTTGGGGGGCAGGGGGAGGGGAGAAGAGAGAAAATAGTCTGTTCAAGCTGTCTGGAATCCAGGGAGAATTATGTGTTTAAGAAAGAAACATGTAATATATATATAGTGAATTAGGTTCTTCTATTGCTGTATATGATAACTCTTCTTGATTAAACTGAGATATTTTGTTTGGAAAAACAAAGGTGGTAAACAATTCTTCAGATGCTATAAATCAGCGATTTATGATGTCTTAAGGTACCAAAACTTTATACAAAAAAGGGTTAAATACCAACTTATTGTATTATTGCTTACAATATTTACCATATTATTTGTGTAAGATTAGACTGAATTTTCTCACCAAAAAACATGCCTTTTACTGTGCTGATTAWCTGTATTGTTAAGACTCCAAAGGAAGCTTATTATTCGTTAGTACTGTACCAGGCAATTCAAAACTCAAAAAAAAAAAAATCCTAAATATTTTAATCTTAGGAGAAAAATAAATCAAAATTATATATACATATAATATTTACAAACTAGTCGATGTAAAATATACAAATATTTTTTCTAAAAATATATAGACTTACACAAATGGAAATCAAGAAAGAACTTAAAATCTAATCATATTGTTTTCATTGAACCTTCACATTAGATCTTTGTGATCAACAGAGCCTCATTATCTCATTAACCTTTTGTCTGACACTCCTGTTAGTACAAGTATTGTTATATTAATTAGTCATTATCACAGCTACAAAAACTGACCATCATGCCGCCTGTGCTTAGAAAGATTATTGCTTAGAARTACAGATCTAAACTGTGGAAGAACTGTTCATGTGACCCTTAATCTCAATGGTTTTAACTCCATTTATCCACAATATGCACAGCAAATGATCCTATTGYTCAAAGGGACTCCTTTCTCCTTTCCCTCACTCCCCAAAAAATCAACATCCAAAATGGTGTTGGAAGGTACCACTCAAGTGCCAGCTTGTGGAACAGCAGCTATCTGAGCAGAGCAAACATGGACTACTCAATTTGTTTGGACAACTTTAAATTTATATGAACGATACAGAGCAGCAACAGCAGTGATTGCCTTYGGCACCATAAAGGTTTACAGTGGTTTCCAGATGAAATATACAATTTCCTGACACCTTCAACATTTCCTTTGTCACCAGAAAAATCTACAGTTGTCCTCCTTCACCTATCCCAAATTATGTTTCTTGATTTTCTAGTCTTGCAGAAAACCTTCTTCAACTTAAGTGGAGTTTTGCCTCATTGTGTGCTGAACTGAGCCAAATGTGAAGAATCCTGGTATTTTAACTGTTGCAATGCACTTCTTCAGGATTATTAACACATTGGAATAGGTAGGGAACATGTTCACAAGAAAATAATTTGTTAATGAATTAAGGTAAACCAGAACACATGAAACAGAGGAGGATAAAGTTGGTCAAGGACCTTCTAATGTGCCCAAATCACTAACAGTTCTGCTGTCTGCAGGAATTAAAATACAAGTAAACTGCACTTCAGACTTCTCACTAGTTTAGCCAGTATTTGCTACCTGACTTTTTAAATGACAGAAAAGAATTCCTGAAGAAAAATTTGGAGGAAAAGATGTTGATGCCAGGTATTAGCTCAGGGAGGACACTCCATTTACAAAGTGTTGGGGGGTGAGGGCAGAAATTAGAAAAAAAAAAAGTTAAAAGAGATGGATAAATAGATATTATAAGCCAGTTTCCTGGAGAAACACAATGGCAGAGACAACGTGTTAAGAAAACTGCAAACAAGCACTAAACATCAAAGTCACTTAAAGTGTGAAGGATATTAACAACAGAAAGTGGAAAAAAAAAAAGGCTATTAAAAGAGGAATGAATCATACTAAAAGACAAGTAAAATAATCTTGGAAGCTGCATTTGCTGTGAATATCAATAAAAGATATGAATATCAGAAAATATTTCAGCATTTTTGGATGAGATGTCAAGAAAAGTCAATTATAGTAAGAGTTTATGCAACTGAGTAACAATTAACAAAACAAAGAATGATGGCAACAGCAGTGGCCAAGAAAGTAGGTCTAGAATATGCTTCAGGAGAAAGTTAGAGCCTGTTAATGCAGAGTAAATTTGCAGAAGAAGATTGAGTTCAAACATGATTCTGGATAGGATTAAGTATCAACATGGAATGACAAATACTGGCAGTTTAATGTGGAAAGGTAGTCTTAAGAGTCAAAGATAAATGAGCATTGAAATAACAGGAAAGCACAAGGTCACTCAAAGRAAAAAAGACATTAAACCTCAATGGGGATAAAGTACAGTGGGACCCTCGGACTCTTCATCAGTGGAGGAGAACAACTGCTTAAAATAATTTGGAAAAAAAAAAATACATATAGGAAAAAGAGCTAGGAGAGAGTACTACGGTTCAAAAGAAGGGAAAGGCCTGTCTTCAGGGTACCWGTAACAATTGCAGTTAAGTTTTGTCCAAGTACAGAGTTCAGGAAAGTGGTCCTTAGAACTTGAACAGATGTAGGAAAATGTAAAGATGAAGATTTCAAATCCAGATGCCTAGACTTAATCTACTAAAATCATGGTTAGATTTCAAAATAAGAAATGTGAATTTAGAAACCTACATCAGTTACAAAACTTTTAGGGTAGTGCATTTTTTTAATCTTATATTAAATGCAACACTCTCAACACAACAGATCTATGCACTTATTTTTCCCAGTGTGTTCTCCAGAATTACTAAATTAATACTAAAAAGTATTTCATCTGTATATATATATATATATGTATATATAAACCCACTTATTATTCTTCATATAACATGCTAAACATCCTCATGGGTGAACAGTTCACAGTGCAGAACAAGTCCTCTAGACTATCTTTACTCCTTTTATTCATATGGAAATAATAAATGAAAATTGTTATATTTTATTGTTTTGCAAGGTTATTTATAGGAGAACAATATGGAAAAATAATTGTATCGCTTTTTCTGTTAAGCTGTGACACAATATAAAAAAAAGTAAAACAGCAACAACAGATCTGCTCAACAAAATCCAAATCCAAGTCTCTTATGACTTGGTAATTACAACATTTTTCCTTACCGTTCACTTGGAGAATATGAGTTTGATAGAGCTTATCATAGCCATCAGCATAGCAGGTGTAATTTCCCATATGAGTTGTGGTAACCTTAGTAATGTATAAGGACCCATCATCTCCAAAATCCTACCAGGAAAGATTAAAAACAAGGTTATCATAATTATGCCTGCATTTCTACAGTAATTATGCTCATCATCTTGGCAACAAAGCTGTGATGTAAATATCAAATATCACAAATATTAAACCAGAATAGCTGACAGGAATCTGAAACMCAAATGTTATATTTGTGAATGGCAGAGTTGTTTGATCTTGGCACATATATTGTGTCTGTAAAAGAAAATACAACCTCTATTTTAACAATTAGTTCAACTCTGCAGAAGTAATATATTTGTTTATTTAGCTATGATAGTTATTTACAGAAGAAAAGCTATTAGGATTGATCCGATTAGATAGAAAAACTAAATCTCTGCACAGTTTAACAAGGTAAATGACATCCTGTGGATGTGTGGTCAYCCTTTGAAATGAGCAGATACACAGAAAAAAAAAAAAAATCCTCATTTTTCTTCAAGTTTGAGTCACTGTTTTTAACTTCATCCTTTTATATATCTTTAATTGGCATATAGGTTCTACTGGATTAGAGTGCRAAATTTGACCCTTGTTTCAATTCCCAGTTCAATTCTCAGTTCAATTTCAATTAATACAATGTAATTTCAAATTTACAAGTTGTAAACTATGCTGATTATTGTAGAAATGTATGAAACAATTAATAATCAGTGGTTTATTTTTCATGTTTGCAAGAACTACTCTAAAATAACAGTCCTAGTCCAATCTAGCTTCTTCCAGTCTACGTCTCATGGATTCTAAAGTTCTTATACAAATCCTGCTAGGGGTTGTTTTTTCTACATTATATTCCATGATTTACTCTTTCAAGGACACTTCTTGACAGTTAGTTTCTTTTTAGTCTCACCTAGCAATCTTTTTATTGTTATATATGCAGTGTATTTACATAAAAGAGTGATTAAATTATTTCAGTAAAGAATATAAAATAGAAATGTAAAACTATGAAAAACATCTTTCAGTCTAGCAGATAATTTCTGCTGTAAAATATTTAATTCATAAATGGAAGTGTATAAACTAATATGAAAAACATGCAAACACAGTCACTGTTTCATACTAGGAAAAAGTATGCTGGATCTCCTATGGTATGTAGGTCAGCCCCTGTTCCTGAAGCCATGCTCTATAGTCATATGCCTAATGTTAATATACTGTCATAATATCATAAACTCAGCTACCTTTCTTGTGTATTAAAAATCTGTTTCAAAGCTTCTCAGTATTCTTATGTATAAAATACAGCTTTCTTTTTATGTTTATCCTAAACTTATTCATCATCAGCTTATAGCCATTTTATACTCCTTAACATAAACAGCCTCTAAACTAGCCTTTAAAATCTTTAAATACCTTAAAATAGCCTCTCCTTGTGACTAACCACAGGATACGGTACTATAAAATATACACATATATGCATTATAATTATAAACAACACAATTGACACACACACACAGGCTCACACACAGAGCCCAAAGTATCCAACAGATGTCCTATTCATTAGAATAGGGATAGTCACCAAGCTACAATACCTACACGTCTCCTTAGATTCAGTGATTCATTACAGAAGCACTACTTTTGTAAACTCATTTAGGGGATCTGGTATTCCTGAAGGCAGGTGTTACTGGTAAAGACCATAGCAAAGACAACTTTCAGTACATCAGCCTCTTCCACTTCTGTTTTCACCAGTTCCYGTGCCCCACTCAGCAGCAGGCCCATATTTTCCCTAGCCTTCCTTTTGCTGCTGATATAGCCCTGAAGCCCTGTAGAAGCCCTTCTTGCTGTCCTTTGTGTCCCTCACCAGATTCAGTTCCCAGTGGGCTTTGGCTTTCCTAATCCTTCACATTCAAATAGGGTCTCCATGTTCTTCCTGGGTCACCTGTCCCTGCTTCTACTTTTCTTCCTTTTTATTTGAGTTCTGTCAGGAGCTCCTTGTTCATTAATGCAGGCTTCTGGCTGCCTTTATTTCCTGTTCATTGTGACAGACCATTCTTGAGCATAGAGGAGRTGATCCTTGAAAATCAGTCAGCTCTCTTAGACCTCTCTTCTTTCCAGCATGGTCTCCTACGGGATCCTTCCAAGCATGTCCTTGAACAGGCCAAAGTCTGCTCTCCTGAAGCCCAGGGTTGTGCTCCTGCTTTTTTTGCCTTGCTGCCTCCTCTTGGGCTCCTCGACTCTACCATCTCATGGTCACTGCAGCCAAAGTTGCCCTGACCTTTATATTCCCAACCAGTTCTTTCTTATTTGCAAGCATGAGGTCCAGTAGAGCATTTCCTTTCACTGGCTCCTCTATCGTGTGTATTAACATCATGACTGTCTAAGATACCACACTCAAACTAAAGGCAAACATTAAGGCATTCTAAAAATGTTCTTCCAGTCCAACTAAATTGTATACATCTCTAAAGACTAATCAAAATCTGCTGATGTTAGAGCAAAAGGAACTACTATTGTTCAAGGTGAACAGCCACTGCATTGCTTAGGTTTTAATCAACTACTTACACRATTACATGACAAAAAGTTCATGTTAATGTTGAACCCTGTAACAGAGAACACAGTAATATTGGCTAAATCATGTCTGAATTGCCAATTTTCAGAACTCCTCAAGTTAATAATACTTTAGAGTCTGACCAAAGGTACCGTTTACGAAAAAAACAAGAGCATGTATACAAGTGACACGAGAACTTTTATAAAGACATGTAGTCAGACTAGTGAAATCTCCCGTGATACTGCTACATTGCTGTACTTTCTCTTTTCATAGTTCAGACTCAGTCATCTTTCTTTTCTCCTTTTCCATCTTTAAGCTCAAAATTTTACAGGAGCTGGATAGGAGGAAACAACTGGATTACTGACATTATATCTGCAAACAACAGTATAAAGTTCTGAAAGTAAATTCTTCTATTCTACATGTCAATGATAGAATAGGATATGAGCTCTGGACATCTCTGAAACTTTCTCCTTGGTTCTCCTTTGTAATCAAACCTGTCTGTAACTGACTGTGAAGGGGGAGGGGGGGGGGAGAAAAAAAAAGAAAGAGTCATAGTTCAGTGAAGGTGGCTGTCCAATAGTCAAAGGAGAGAAAAAACAGTCCCCTCAAATTTAGCACAGAGTTTTCCCTGGGTTCAGGTTATTCTTTTTGCCTAATGTATGCTTTCTTTGTAATCAATGGAAGAGAAAAAAAAAGGCATTTAAAAATGTGTTTAAATATGCATCATACCATTGAACCAAAACATTTTTAGAAGCATCTCTTTCCTTATATCATAAAATATCCCTACTAGGGTCATCCTACCAGTCTGGGATGCATTCCATAGTCCATTTGAACTAAGGTCACCAATTTAAATGTGGATAATAGCCAGAGATCACTGGAGCAGAATTCTCGCAGCAAAGAGACTGAAGCTRCAGTTATATGAAGTATTACAGATGGATACATCACCTTGAGTTTAAGCAACAACATGTAATTTAAGAAATTCTTTGGCTGAAATTGCCTTAAACCTTTATATACCTGCAACTGTCCCAGAGTTACTGTAATGTCTGTGGAGTTCAAAAGGATTGCCTCCCTGTATGAAGGGGAGGAAAAATTCTACATTAACTCAGAAATGCTATTTCTCTTATGCTCTTCAGTTAAACTTGGCCTCCAGTTTATTTAAAAACTAAGGCAACGTTGAGGTCCTTGGTATCACACCAGTGATAAGCAGCAGATCTTTGCTTTCCTTGATTGTTCTGTGAAATTTAATGAGGTCCATTAGAGCATTTCCTTGTGTTCTACTTGTGTATAATCAACTTCATATTGAGTAGCAGTTGGCAAGGAAAAAGTACCACAAACATACCAAAGTGTTCAGGTACCATATAATGATGAATGCTTGCATATTGATCATGGTTTTAGCTATACACATGACATTGTTGCCTGAATGTGTAAATCAGTCTGCAAAACCATTTACCATTGCTCCATAGAAAGTTACTGCTATAGAAATACATTTTTTAAAATCTTGAGAGGGAACCTACAAGGAGATTTACTTAGGAAATATCTCAAGTTTATCAAATCTGTTCTTTGAAAAAAACTTTAAGGAAGAGTTTCTACACTTTGTACTTACATAGATTCCTTATTATGAAATCTAAATTTGTTACTGTAAATTAATTCCATTATGTATTGCCCTACCTACAAAGTAATTGGAGAAAAACTTTTGGTAGTTTTTTGATTACAATGAAACTCACATTTAGCCTATTATCCACTATAACTTCCAGATGTTTAATTTAACTAATTGTTTTAGATTATATGCTGATACAAGGGATAATTTTAAGTTGATTTTCCTAAATGCAAAACATTGCCCTTTTCCTTGTCGCATGACTTCCTATACTTTTCCAGCTATTTCTTTAATTTGATCTTATTAATCTAAATTAGTGCTATCTTCAAACACAGTTGCAGCCCTTCATAAATTGGTGGCATCTAGATAACATTTCCTGAACTTACAAAGGTGTAAAAATCTGTACTAAAATCAAGAAATAGGATATCTGTGTTATCTCCTCTGTCCAGAAGGCCTGTCACTATATTATAGAAGGAAATTTGACTTAGATTGACACACATAAACATTAATACAGAAAAATAGCAAGGCACAGCTGTACTAAAATTTCTAAATATAGCAAACATACTGCATGATCACAGTGACAAAATTGCCTGCTTGTGACTAAAGGTTATCCTGTTTTGGTCCAGTGTAGTAATTGGCATTATAACCATAGAGGTTAACTTAGCACGAACAAACTGTTAATCAGTGTGAAAACACCACTGAAAAGACAATGAGGATTTTTGAGATGTGCAGACTGTGAGCACCAGTGACAACAACAGGCAGTTGTTGGCATTGAGAGAATTTGAACACGCCAATCAAGACTTGAGCATTCTCTRCCCAATTCTATAACTGCTAGTGCCAAGGGAGAGACCAGGTCTTTCAAGGGAGAGACCACAGGGACATGCGAGAGATTCAATGGGTACACAGCGGACAACTCCAAGGAGAAATAAAGACACTCAAGAGAAGTGAACCAAAGAGACATTTGGGGGATCCCACACCCCAGCCTCAGGACTGCACATCACCCAGATGGACCTGCTATGCTGACCTGCCCAACTTCTGGACTGAGCCACCTCCCACGCTGTAGGACAGGGAGGCCACATAATGAGCTGCCACACTCACCCACCCCACTCCAGCTTCTCTCCTGGACTTCACCGATTCTCCCGTGGAACAGGGAAGTTGCATAATTCGAGAAACCACATGTATCTGTGATTAAAATGTTTTGTTATCCAAGCCCATTTAACCTCTGTGCTGTCAGTTTGGTCCTAAAAGGCAACATCCCAGCAGAAAACAGTTTGGTTCCTTTGTGCCTTTATATTTATAGAATTCTTATATGCCTCTTATTAAAAACAATTCAATCTTCGTTTCTTCACAAACTTTGTAACCTTCTCTGTAAATTCCTCAAATTCCTCAAATTCACAGAGCAGTCTATCAAAAGCTTTTAAAAACAGAAAACACAGCTATAATATCTCACTCAGGGAGTTTGTAAGCAGCACAGTAAAAGAACTCTGATAAAAAATATTACTATGTGCTGCCTTATTCTTACATTCTATCCTTTGAACATTATCAATGACAAAATACTGGGCTAGATAAACCTCTGGTCCATTATGACTATTCTTACATACTTCAGTGATCTCACCTATTACTTTCCCAGTTTATTGGGATTTTTTTTTTCAGTCCCCACTGCATTACTTTCCAATTTTTCTTCTTTCCCAGAGAACATAAACTCTGTGATTTTATGCTCATATTTCACTCAAGCTGCCTTTCACTGTAACATCTTCAGTCTGAAATTTAAACATGAAAATTGAAAACTAGATGAAATTTCCTTTAATTTTTCTTTCCTTAAACATACTCAAAATATTTATTCAGAAAACACTGTATTTCTTTGCCCACAGATGTTTGGGCAACTAAATTTCATATTGCATAACTCTGTGCTTCAGATGATTCTGGTAGTTGCTCATTAAGAGAAGAAAATAACCCACCTAAAAATTAACTCACCTGGTAAGACTGTCAAGAACTTGCCTTTCCTAAGATAACTATAGCTTTCTGTATTAGCACTTCAGTTACAGAGACAGTATTTCTACCAAGCCTTCAATATGCCATTACATAAGTTACCATTACAAAAATCAAAAAAGAAYCCCCTTTAATGCTTACTTTTTAACTTTGATTACATGAACCAATACAACTGGATTTCCTTTCAAAAAAACCCACCTGAATAACTCCAGCAATCTTCCYAGTTGCACATTTTTTATCCTTATCTCTTTCTACAATGTATGAAGCTGCAAGTCCAATTAACTTTTTTCCCCTTACTAGCTAAACACGTGTTTTCAAAGTGTTGCTCTTCAAGTTATTTGTGGAAGAATGAAGAACGGCTCTTCAAAGAGCCATACTAGTGGTACTTACACTTTGTCTAGCAAATGGCTAATATTATTGCTCTCTAAAATTTTTTGCYTAATCTCTGCCAAAGGTATTTGTGAACAAAATAGGACATAGGATAGAGCRTATTAACATTTAGCTGCTACAATGCAGTCTGGAGACTAGTTTAATTTAACATTCCTTATGCTAAGTTATTAGATATTGCTTTGAGGCACACTTACCTGTTCCAGGCCTTTGACTGATTCACCGTAGCGTGATGATATTTTTAGGTACCATGGCTATTTTCTAAGTAAACAGATGTCTGTGTTATGGCTTCTCCCTTCTTTTTCATAGAAACCATGGATAAAACATCCCTGTGGATATTTTACTCAGAGACATCAGTATTTCAGTAGGATTCCCACCTCACATTATAATTTCATCACTCAAAGTTTGGGTTTTATGGATGAGGGTTTTTTGTTGCTGTTGTTTGTTTTGTTTGGTTTTTTTACAACTACAAAACAAATGTCCCTAACTTATTGTTATACTGAGTTCAATGTCTGTTTTATTAATTAAAGCAAACAATTCAATACRAAGAGAACTGGATGTTGTAAGCATCCGTTTGGAAAGGGATGGTGAAATGYAGACAGAGTTCTTTGACACTGAATGTTGACATATATTTAGTGTTTCATAGAATAACTCACAAGCTAAGTCACTGAAAAAGACTGCATCCATACAGACACACAAGCAGCATTGAACCAGAGCCTTCAAACATCAACAGCAATACATATAGAAAAGGATTTATTTATCTTTTGAAAAAATATTTGATGACCCTAAAAACATTGCTACAAGCTCAATTTTTCTTAAATAGACTACTGTTCAAATAGAAATGGCATGGTACGTACACAATTAAATTGAGAAACTCTAATTATTTATGTCATGCTTGAAAAAGATAGAATTGAACAATTATTTTAACAATGATTCCACTGCAACTCTGTTCTGTTGAAGGACTTGACATTTAAGAATCATGATACGTGTCATGAATAATGAGTAAAGGAATATGGAAAGAAAATGTTCATTTTTGACAATGAATGTTTGCTTAGTTGTCTTAGTGTTAATACAACGGAAACCTAAAGGTGATTTCTGTTTATAAATCAATAATTATTTCCTTCTGTTTTATAACTTGCTTTCATATGCTAATGCTTTGCACATGAGAGAGTCTGTGATCATTTGCCTGCACTTCTTCATTAACAGCTCTAGAAAGACTGTTGCCAGCTCTCCCCACAGAAGAATGTATAATGAAACAGACTGCTTGAATTTCTTCATCATCACAGAGACTAGGGGTTTCTTTGTTTTGGTTTGTGGGGTTTTTTTAAACCACAGTTAATTTATTGTCAATATATTGGTCTCTGAAATAATTTTTTTTTTGCTTTTTATAAAAACCTCCTGTACTCCATATCTTGAGTATTCTCTCATCTAGACATCACAACCTTCCCCCCAAAAAACATCTCCCCTAAAATGAAAAATACCATGTCTTTATTTTCCTTTTCATTCATTGCATCCTCACTGTTCCCTGCCCAAATCTCACTTACAACACATAGCTGAGAATTCAATTCAGAAAATTGAATTAGGAATGTAGTCTAGACATAGGTGATCTGAAGCCATTATACCTGAAATTGACAGAAGACTTTTTTATATTTTTTTAAAATCAGAAAACATGATTCTTCTAGAAAAGAAGGCCTAACTCCCTCACAAAATAGCTTTTGAACTAGTGCTTAGAGTCCCAAGTAACATACAGGTATACCATAGTTAAATCATTAATGTACATAATTCAAACTCGGGCTTGGTACCTGGGACTTCCACATTCTGAGTGATCCAAAGGGTTCATCTTGAACTCAAAAAATAGGAAATATTTTCTTTTTGTTTCGTGGTTTTTTGTTTTTTTTTTTTTTTTAATGTGGGTTTGTTTGTTTGGTTGGTTTTGTTTGGGGTTTTTTATTACTTTTTTTTTTTACTCTTGTAATTTTTTAGGCCTAGATGATAACTTTCTGAACAGCATTTCAGCCTCAGCTTTTTACACCAAGATCCAAACATACTATAAAATGGAACATACTGTATTTAAGAGATCTATGAACTGATTAAGAATCTTCTTTTGAAATTTCCCCTCTGTAAGCTCAGTTTCTGGCAGCTGATGAATTCTATGTGTTTTTCCTGGAACACCAGCAAGCACCAGTACCTCAACATTGGTACATAGTAAAAAGTCATTTTTATGCACCACAGTTTACACTTACACACTTTCACAGTACTGATTTTATGGGCCCTGTTTCATGTAGGTCAGAAGAAACAATTGATAAAATATCCTTATGGCCTTGAAATTTTCAGCTTCTAAAGAACTTCAAAATATTACTCTTAACTCAAAAACTCCACACTTTGGGGAAAGGAAGAAGGAAGAATGGAGAAGGGAGAAGAAAAAGGAAGAAGGGAAAAGAAAAAGGAAAAAAGAAAAGGGTAATAAGGATGATAAGAAAAGAATACAGGAATGAGGACACGAGAACTGGAGATGTTTATTCTTAGTTATGTTATCATCAGACAGAAAAAAAAATAATAAATTAGTTTTTATATAAAATAATAAATAGAATTAATAAATAGAATTATCAAGCCCCAAATATTTTGAATTAATAACTTTTTGATTACATATGAAACCTGTATTTCTATTTGCAGTCTTTGACAAACCTAAAACAAAGAAGAAAATTATATTAGTATCTTTTTTACRGACGGTTAATAATGTAAACATTGTAACACTATTATATTAGCTCAGTGAAAATGACAACACAATTTGGGTGGGGATTTTCCCTTCCTTTTTAAAAAGGAATTTTGATTTTCTGTCTCTGAACTGATCAGGAAAATAATTTGCACCTAAGAATTAAAATTTTGCGTTGGTCTGATATGGAAAAGCTGCATCAATAATTGCAGCCATCTAGATATTTTCAAAACAACAGTTGTTTGCTTGTAAAACACAGCCAGTACACATAATCTCCTTTTCCTATACATCCCTCACGCTTTCTGCATTTGATTTCAGTCGACCAGTAACACCAATGTCACATTTTTTTCCATATTTTACGTATTTCTTTTTCAGTATCTGTAACTTACTTTATTACAAGGACACAGAGAATAGATAACCTTTTGAGGGTTAACTGGAAACATTTTTAAAAATAATTATTGATGTATGCTTGGTTTGCCAGATAAATTCAGCTCAGGCTTTTCATGCTAATGTCAATTTTACAACTCCTGCTTTCCAAGTAATCAGTTTCTCTGTTCATGTTGGCAGAGCAATGCAACTCTGCAGTTTGCTATTGCATGTCAGGAAAAAATTGAATTCTATAAAGAAATCTGAGACTAATTGCATTTGGCACAAACCCAAGATTTTTTAAGTTTTCCTTCTAGCTCAAGAGGGAAAACAAAACTTAAATTTCCTAAACAAAATTTTTTTCTCAATCTCATATTTTACAGCTGCAATAAGAACAAATCGTGACTCTAGTGTAAATCCACTGGTTGAACAACCAGCCTGACAGAATATTATAAATCAAGTCAAAGCTTAAAGAAAGAAAGAACACAGTGTAATAGTAACACAGTAAGTAATAGCATAGTATATATAGTAGAAAGTGGCAGGGTCTTAAAAGAAACTCTATTCTGAAGAATGTAACACCAGACAACAGTTCATGGTTATTAATGCAGGCTAACTTTAGTCAAGGGAAATTAATCTTCCTAAGCTYCTTTTACAGTCAGTTGAGAAAGCTAAAGGTAGCAAAATCCTTTCATGGGCCAGTTCAGTGGATTTGTCTTTGCTCATTGCTTTGAATTACTATCTACCTCTCTCTGCTGACCGTGGAAACAAACTTCCTAGCTACAATTAGACRTTTTAAGTATTTCATAGGACGCTGTTTCTTGACACTGGGGAGACTGGGGGGGGGGAAGGGGTAATTTTTACAAGGGTATTTTTCAGCACAGCAAGGTAGCCTCGCTAGCATCACTCTACTGCCAATGGGGAAAAAGGTGATCATCTAGTGAGTAATTCAGAACATCTAAGTTAATCTCAGATTTTGAGGAAGCCTTCATGCATATCTTCCCAAGCTTGTCTTACAAATGRTCAATGCAGAGATTACCCTCTTATCTTTTCCTAAAATACGACTTTGTAATGCATGAGCCCTGACCACTAGTTGAATTGAACAGGATTAGTCTGTGTTTAGCAAATCTGAGAAAAAGATTATTTCTCTGACTATAAACAAATAGAATAACACTGTACCTACTTAAATAAATAGAGAAGTATGACTTTTTTCTTTATTCTCTGGATACAGTAAGGACTGCAGTTTCACTTCATGAGGAAAGAGTAACATCTAATAAATGGTAACATCCATTATTCTATGGAAAACATGCAGCAGCTTGGTGCTTTTCAAACTATGTCAGTGGATTAAAAATTGGGTTTGCTATTTTGAGACCTAATAGTGTTACAAGTTTCCTAAGAATCTGCAGAGGGACCACACAGAAAAGTGCCATAAAACCCCTCTCTCCTAGATCACCAGTGAGAATAACAACTTCATTTTGGACGTACTCGCGTAAAGAGAATTTGGATCTTGTATATGGGAGATATGAACTAGTGACACAAGTGACAGTTTTGCCAAAGCACTAGAGCTCTTGAGGCTAGCCATAAAACATCACTATTCTTTTACTTCCCAAAAAACTCTGTAACTTTATGCTCTCTTGCTATGAATCTGCAATAATGACTGCTAATTTATTTAGACATTCAAAATCTCCAACTGAGTAGATACAGCTTATTTTAAATGCATATTTCAGCATGCTCTGATTCAGCTGCCTTTTTTATTGGTTCATGTTACACAGGGATCTTCAGAATGACTCACATACCATTTAATTTCTACTCCTTTTTAACAAAACAAATTGTTATATAATCAGATTTAATTGGACAAAGCTATTTGATATTCGTTTCTGATATATTTTTCAATTTATCATCATAACCAGTGACATGAATTTATAATAATTACCCAATTACCACAGTTTATTACAATTCCCCCAAACTGTTCTTATTTTAAATCGGCTTTAATTGTAGATATATTTATTATTACACTCGAAGCTAGATCTGCAAAAGGAAACTAGCTTTTCAGTGTGCAGTTTACTTGTATCAGATCACATTCCAAAGTGATATCTAAGTCCTAGGAGGCCCTAAAAGAAGCAGAAGTACTGACACAATTTATGCTTTAAGATGCCTCAATTTAGGGTCAGATTTGTGGAATGAGCTTGGCAAGAGCATCCCCATTTCTACTTTCTTTCTTTAAACACATTTTATTTGTAGGAAGAATGCAAAGAAATCATTGAATACTTCCTAAATTTTCCTGATTCTAAAAACATCTACTCTTCATAATTACATTGGGATAAGACTGAACTTATTTTCAATCACTTAGCTTAGAGCACTTTTGTTTTAAATTTATAAAGTTTATTGGAGTTTTTGATCTTACTATTGCATAAAATACTGGGTTTCACTTTTAGTTTCATGAGTACAAACACCTTTTCTTATGTTGGCGATAATTCATATCTTTGATTCTTGAACTGTGCTCATGTTAAAGTGATAGAACTCATTTTATTTCACAGAAACAAATTTCTCAAGATGTTTCTTTACAAACTCAAGAGAMTCTACAAACAATACAAAAATAACACTTTATGCTTTCATATTACTAAGATTTGCATCAGTTTTCACCCAGTCCATCCCATATATTTCTGAATTATCCAGGAGTGAGACAGACAGGCAGGTAAAGTGTCTTCAAGCTTTTGCAAAAACTTTGCAGGATAAATTTTGTTTTATTACAAACTACTTTGTGTACATGTGAAAAGCCAACCAATGGGCAATAAAATACCTTGTCAAACACATACAGCTTTCAGATATCTTGCAGACAAAACAAAAAAAGAGAAAAAATAGATCTAGTACCTTCAAACCTGATTTTGAAAATCAGAATAACTCACTTTAGGTTATTCTTAGGGTGCAAGGGAAAAAAGGGCATATTGTAACTTGAATAGTTTTTTTTTAAGATGATCTCKTATTTTATATGCAGCATTAATGTATAATCTCCAGAAAACAGTAGAGAGAAAATCTGGCCAGTTGCACACATTACTTGGATTATTAACACAGTGCCATTTGTGTAAGTTTGTTATCAAGTATGTTATATAAGAAACTGGCACATACATGCTTAGAAAGATTTTTAATGGAATTCCTATACAAAAGAGGTTTTTTTTAAGTATATACCTGAATACATACAACACAGTGAGTGACATCTGTCCACTGCCATCCTTTGCTCTTTGCTTACAAAATCAAAATATTGAGAGCTTGAATGCTAGCAGAGCAGCTTCACTTAACAAGGGTCTAGCCCAGATTGACACACTCAATACTCATAAAAATATTTTTTGTAAAGCCTTTTAAACAAATAGCAAATCCCAGTCAATCTGAACTAAGCACTTAGCATGAGCTGTAATACAAGCAAAGGCTGAATTACACTAATAAAAAATTGAAAGCCGAGACAATTTACATTTAATACCAATCTTAGTTATCTGCAAACATGACACACACATTGCCTTTGCTCAAACCACTAATACAACATTACATGTTCATCAGTCTAATCTTTTATCAGAAGAAAGCTTTACTATGCAAGATCAATTCCTTGATGTCAGTAAAAGACATTTCAGTGTCATTGGCAGCAACTTCAAAACTTTCACTGTAACAACTGAAACTAGTTATGTAGGAACAATTCTTTTTTTTTTTTTTTTTTTCTTTTTCCCTCTCTACATAAATGAATTGTGATGATACTGTTTAGTGATAGCCTTTGTATCCTCTGGTCATGGTTTCTGATCAGGTAAACTGTGAACTATTGCAAGAAGATCCTGGTATAAAAAAAGATTGTGAGAGACTGAAAGAGTTAACGTGAAGTTGATGCCTCAAACATTGCTGTAAATGGGTCCTGCATAGCAGTGATAAGGTGCAAATGAGGAGCCGGATAACAGGACAGGCAGGGCGGGGTAACAGGACAGGCAGGGCGGATAACAGGACAGGCAGGGCGTGCCAAAGGGTGCGYAGCTCCCTGTTCTGCCCAAGCCGGACATCTCACCATATACAGCAAAAGCTCATACAGAGTTTATGTGAGGAAGGGGCTCACGACCACCTGAAGACCACCGAGACACCCCTTGCGACCACCCCTCACYACAACAGCGCCTGCGCGATAAAATTCTAGAAACTGGGTGGCTGATGCAACCGAGGGGTAGGGGACAACTATAAAAGGACACCAGCCCAAGGAGCCGGCGCGCGCCCGCCACCGGAGGATTGCTGCACCCGTCATCGTCGTCAYCGCGGGATCCAAGGGTGGTGATATCTCTCTATCTCTATATCTCTCTCCCTCTCTCTCTCTTTTCCTTTCTTTTCTTTTCTTCTTCTAAACGTTTTTATGGAACCCACATTGCCTATCACTACGCTTTTTAAGTTTGGGTTTTTATTGTAACGCTTTCCCAGTTCAGCTTGCTTCTGCCTTAGATAAAAATACTTAAACCGATCGTTTGGTGTCGTTTCACCTTAATTTAGCCTGAGGGAATTTTGAAACCTTTATGACTCCCTGGTCCGGTCAGGCCGGGTYGTGACAAAGATAAATTACAGTGTTCAGAAAGTTGTCTGTAAAAAAAAAAAAATTCAGCATGTGGTGGCACTGACAAACAAAGGAGAATTAGATGGACATCATTGATGCATCTATTCCCCAACGCACAAATGCATCTTCCTTTTTGTAATTCCCACCCACTTTGAAAAGTACATCTCCTACATTCTTTATCAAACTAGATGGAGCCCAGAGTGAGCTGCAAAGAAAAAGGTAATCCTGTGAAGAGCAAGAAAGACTGAAAAGTTGATTCTCCACTAGGGCTTGGCAGAATGTTTTGGAATGTAGCAAATAGAAAGTGGAAGCTTTCACTTCCAGATATAACAAGTCTACTCAGGCCAGTAACCATCAAAATATGTCATTACTGTACAGATGTTCTAAAGACTGTGTAAAAATGTATGGTTGTATCAATCTTATTACCTGTAAAGCATTGCCAAAATGAGAGTCGGGAGAAGACAGAGCAGCAAACATAACAAAAGGAGCCCAGCTGAGAATAGCCAGAAGGAGACTGTAGAGATGACCATCCTCAAGACTTTTTCTTCAGCTCAGAGTTGAAGCGTGACCAGATGATGGGCGGAGAAAGAGCGCTATTGCTTTATTGAACAATTGTTCCCAATGTTCCAAGGTTTTCATGATCATGACATGTAAATTTGTCACAGTATTAATTGTGGTAAATGTAAAAAAATAAAAATTATTAAAACCCAGGAACATATACTACAGTTAAAATTCAGCATTTTAGCTATATAGGTGTGAACTAGAAATAGAAACCTACACGAAAAACAAGCAAAACTACAGGAACCATTAAAAGTACTGACARATAAAGGCATTGCCATAACTCATACTAAATTTAGGAAAACTTTTAGTTTATCTCCCCTCTTTAACAGAATAATGGAAACACTTTAGCAATGGAGACAAAGATTACTTATATCCAAATAGAAGAAGTTTTGAATGCAAGCTTTTGAAAAAGGAGCTCTAGATTATCAAGATGGCTATATAAAAAGGTATAAAAATGACAAGGAAAGGAAGAATACACAGGAAGGTGATAACATTTACATATGGCACAGAACTTTGAGTGATGAAAGAGAAATCCATCTGTATTAAAGTAGATCATCAATAAAATTTAGATATGAATGGATATATGGTAATGGGAGTACGGGTAGACAGATCACTGAGCAGTTTGATTCAGAGAAATCTTAAATGTCATAATTTGAAAAACGTGGCAGACATACCATCTTCTGTTGTAATCCTGTCAGAGCTCACAAATTAAGCAGGCTTGATCTGGATAAGTAATTTGCTTCATGACACTGTTGCAAGTAGCGGTACTGGTGATTTTTACAGGTGGGTGGCAATTTTCTTTTTGAGTCAGTACTGAATCAATACCTTGGTACACCTTCTGAAGGATGKTTTTTTTAATTATTATTATTTTTTTAAATATTACAAATGCCAGTTAAGCCAAATTCCTGATAGGCAATTATGTCCTACCTATCTTAACTCTTCCTCCTGGGATGCTTGGGAGGGAGGGGCAGAAAGGGTTTCTTTTTTTGGTGTTTAAGCAATTGTGCCTTTCTGTTCAGTGAAACAGAGAGGATATCAAAGCAGTTTTCTTACTGGTGATGTGGTCCTCCTATTTAATGTACTATAGCAATGATGTGAAAGTCAGGGCTGTGAGCCACAGGAGGCCATTATTAACAAGGCATCTTTCTCATGCTTTGAAGAAGGACTGACCTTTCCTCCTAGCTGTACCCTAGTCCAGGTTGCTCTTTTGAGACTTCTTTTCTAAAATAATAACCTGAAAAMCTTAGCATTCTTTTTGCATCCTACAAAACTCCTTCACACAATTCTTACCAAAGCTGTGGAAAGCATTAAGTCTAGTAGGATAGCAAAAGTACTGCAAAATGACCTGGACAAGCTGGAAAAATAAAAATGTAACTAGTAATAAAAACATTCAGAAATGATGCTGTTTTTTACCCAGCTGAGGGAATGTATACTGCAGAAAAAATGAGAAGAGTAAGTCTATAACTGTACATAAATATCAAACTGCAATTTTTTCAGGCACTAATCAGAAATTAATAGCACAAGCTGAATTTACTAGTATCAGCAATATAGAGTGCAGACATAACCTGCATCTCTATATATACATACATATAAAAGAACAGAGAAAACAGTGAGTTTGAACTGAAAAGAAAGGGTTGAGAGAGACAGATCCTATGGTAGTGAAAAAAGATGCTTATAAAAATTCTGAAGTCAGCTTATAACACAATAGATCAAATAGGTTTCTGGTAATTTTAAAATACAGGGGAGATGGGCAAGAATGAAAAGTAGGTGTGATAGAAGCTCTAGCATCTCTGAAAAAAGGAGTAAAAATTACTATAGCAGTAGGACAATAATAACATTTGAATGAATAATACGATAGAAAAATCAAGATGTATTTAAAAGACAGCTTGCTGAAAGGAAAACATTAATATAAATGAAATCGCTAGCTCTGTACCTTCTTYAAAATATTTCCATGTTTCTACAGAATCTGCTAATTAGTATTTACTATAGAAAACTTAAAGATAGAACAGGCAGGGGTGCATATAATTATATTGTAAAATATAGTTTTTATTTGCTGTCTTTATATTCTAAGTTTACTTTTAGAAATTTCTAAATTTTTTAAAAAAGTGTCACTGATGTATTCTGGAATCCTCAATGAAACCAGACAGACTCAGCTGCAATGTACAGGAAGATATGTCTATGGAGAACAATAACAACAATGTTTTGAACACCTTTGGTATTCATATATTTCAGCTCACATGAAAACCCTCTTAAACAGCTAGGAGTACAGAACCATCATTTCATCTACTCTCCTAAAGATATATTCAATGCACTGAGTTAAGAAATTGGTTTGGAAGAACCAATCAATTCAGAAATCCAAAATGTCCCTTTTATTTTATTAACAGTTTCTGTCTGTAGATGTCAAAAATGTACAGTGCTGCCTTACAGGTAATTTAACATGGCTTGCCTGGAGTTATTTTCAAGGATTCTTTCAGGACAAGGGGGAATGGATCTACATGTTATATTACCACCTTTTACTGTCACAAGGCCTTTCATTTTTAACTTCTGAAAAACAAACAGGAAAATACTAACAGAATCAGCTATTTTGGATATAATTAGCAGAAACAGCTCTAGAACACAGAATTACGAGTGGTGCAAGACAAGGGACACAGCTCTGCAAGAAGCAATTCCTTTACCCCACTYTCTCTCTGGTAGGAAAAGGACCAGATCATATCTCAGTTACATTGTTGGAAGCATGAGAGTAGATTATGGTCCACAGAACATGATTATGTTCACCTCTGAAATCAACACTTTCATTTCTCATGAAGATAAAATGAAGCAGATTGATCTAGCACAAGCCAAGAGAAAGCCTATGAGGATCTTAATGCTTCTTTATAAAGAGAGAATCATCAGCTGGCTCAAAGTTAAAATAGTCCCCACTGTAGAAAGATGTACATAATAAGCCGTATCATAAAGTTCTGAGGTATTATAACTTTGATTAAGCTAGAGTTATAAAACTTGCATGTCCAGATTATTTTAAYGAGAATCAGTACTTGTGAATGAAACCTCATCACAATCTTTTTCACTGTAATTCATTAACCCAGAAGATTACAGATCAACACTGGTACYTGGTTTAAATGTGTTTTTACAGTGTCATGGAAACATGATGTACAATCTAAAGTAGCATTCGTCATGCCATCAGTAAAATAAATATTAAAATAGCTTCAATATTCAAAACAAATAAACATGCCAAATCTTGCAAGTCTTACATGTATACAAAGTTTCCCTTTTGTGTGATTTATCCCACTGCTAAAGAATTAATTAGGACTCAAAATCAGATTCAAAAAAAGGGAAGAGAAAATAAACGATGGAAGATAATTGAATGAGGTGATTGCACTGGTCGTCAAGACTAAATACTTTTAGCATATCTATAAGTAAGTAAAAAAAGCATTAAAGATTTGATAAAGCTGATTGGCATCTTTGACAATAAATATTTTCACTTAACTTTTAAGATCRAATAGAGAAAAAAAAAAGTATTTGACCCATTAAATAGAACAGAAAAGGTAATATACATCCTACTTAAAAGACAGACTGTGTAACAGATAAAGAGCAATTCAATACAGGCAAAAATAGAAACACGTTGACTTAGACGAGTCACTGTTAATCAAATCCAACAACTTCATTAAAAAATTCAGTAGAAAAGGTATGAGAGAGATGTAATACATGGGTTTAAGAAGTGTCATAAGCATAACGTATGAGGAAAATCTGCAACTAGGCTGTTAAAGTGAACTTCATATATCCTGATTGTAACACACACAGAATACTGCTGAACCATATAGAAGATATGACACTGCAATTGCTGCATTGCAATTTAACTTTTATTTACTAGGGAAAGTTCAAAATAAGCTGGTCAGGAACGAGTTTTTGTATCGAACAAGATTAGTAGCTTTTTGACTATGGTACTATGATTGACTGGTTTGATTTATTCATTGTTGGACTATGAGTTAGTGTCTTCCAAAAAGGAAGAAATTAGGAGCATCACCTCTGAAGGCAAGGCCAAAGGGAAGGAGCTTCTTCTGTTCCCTTCACATCACAGGACCCCTGCACTTTCCCTCACACAGGGGTGAGAGAGTCACAGCATAGACTCCACAAGATCACAGGGGCAATGGCAAAGCTTCAGGGAGGATGAAACCCTCATGAGGAATGAAGCAAGACCATATAGAGCTTGCTGCAGCAATTCAGAAGGTCACCAAGTTGACTGAAGCCAACCCTCGAAGCAGGCATTCCCTCTTTCAGGATGCTGGAGAAAGAAGAAATCTGTTTACATGAATTTTGAATGTCTATTCTATTTTGCTTATTAATCCTCACTTTCTTTAAATTTAAGTCCTCTAGTTTATATCCTAATACATTTTTTTGAGATTTTTTACTTTTAAGAGTTGTTGTCTTTGGGGAGCAGAAAAAAAGATTGAGGCATGTTTCCCTGACATTTCTGGCTCACCTGGGATTCTGTCATAAATGCAAACACAAAAAAATAAATTCCTGGCACACAGGGCATTTATATTTATGACCATTGCCTTAAAGTCGTAACTGTGTCATACTGAGAACAATTTAACCATGCATGAAGAGAAGTTTGTATGTAGGTCCATACTATCCCATGGGAGAAGACAATGTGAAAGGGTTGAAATTCATGAGGTTCTCCTGAGAATTTTCTTAAGAATAAAAAAAAGGAGAAAAAAGGATGAGAAGTTGAAAGGAAAAGGATAGATGTCAGGAGTGGTTTCTAGGAAATATGTTTAGCATTTTGGACAATCTGAAAACATTTCTGTCACCAACTGCTGAGCAGAACTTTCCAGAACGGAAGGGAGCATGTTCTTTCACAGGACATTAGCTTTTAATGGAATCTGCATTATGKTTTTTTTGGGGTTGTGGTGTTTTTGGTTTTCATTTGGAGGGGGAAGGGGGGAATATATCAATAAGAGAATGTAGATTGCTGAATGATACCTAAAAAGTGCAAGTTGTAATCTGTAAATTAATTTTAACAAGATGAACAAATTAGAAGTTTTGAGAGAAAGATAATCTATACATAACTTCAAAACCCCCAAAATGGAAATATTACATACTTCCCATGAAGGTAGCCTAAAGAAAGATATCATGAGCTTTTATCAAAAAGTAAAAGTTGAACTGCACTCTCTTAAAAAATCACTAATTTAAGTATGTTAGCAGATGTTAAACTTTACATGTGAACAGATCATCTGAATCGATCTTGTATAAATGTGAGAACAAAGGGCACACATCTTGTAAGAAAAGTGCGACTGCTGACAGGTATAGGGAAAAAGCTGAAGGCAAAAGTGAAGGAAAAGGTCACAAAAAGAATAAAGTAAAATGAGATATAAAAACTGTTAAAATGTGAATGAACTAACATGAAAAAAAAAGTAATATGTATTGCATTTGGGAAAAAAAATCTGCTATTTTTAAATTTTATATAAGTGAGAATTATTTTCTATGATGAATAATAGGTTAGATAAAACATATTCAAAGAGGTAAGTGGAAAGACAGATAAGAAATTTAAGATGCAGGATAACAGCAGGAAGAAAAGGCTTTCTAGATGTGTACTAAAATATCAGCAAAATGTCCTGTGATATCAATTTTGTAGTGAGTCAGAGCACAATTATATTACAATTTAAGTTAAGTAAAATTTGCAGAGGCATACAATTTTTCATGGTTTCATTCAGATGGATGCTGATTATCCCTGACTCCCATCAGTTTCAAGAAGAGAAAGATCAGGAGCAAGATGCCTTACTTCCACAAATGGTAATCATAAGTACCATAAGTAGAGTTGAGGAGTACTAAGGACTTCTAAAATTACCAACTAGATATTACCAGTAACATTATTAATATCTGACSACACACTTGATAGCATTCTCAAAGTTATTTTATCATTTTTAAATGTACTATTTAAATACAATTTTCATTATCACCCTTCGAAAGTCAAACMGTATTTCTTAATATTTCTTTAAAATATCTCAGAGTATATAATACTATTCATTATTTAAGACTGGCTCTTAGTCACTCCATAGTTGATGGCCTTCAACATATATCCTGTATACTTTCAGTAGAGGAGTAGACTATTTTTTGACAAAATAGAAATTCAACAGTCACAATTTGAGTTTAGACTTGGACTCTTTTGCTTCTTCTTCTTGCATTTTTCTATTTGGCAAAACACTAGGACACTATATTGTTCTGAGTTTGTCCCCCCCTGAAGTGAATAGTTTAACTCATATTGAGAACTGCATAGTGCAAAAACTTAATTTCTAAGCATGAACACTTGCTATGATTTACAAAATCACTACTGCTTAGTCTGATTGGCTTCCTGTATATGTGCTAACTTTCGGTTATGATGATCTCTGACCCATTTTGCTGAAAAAAAATATTTATCTTTCCAGGTCAGTGCTTGTCATGTTTTTTCAGAAAGGGTACTATTTACACAACATTATTAGTCTTGAGATGCATGGATGTGGTTCTTGTGTAACTGAGTAAATTAATAATTCCCAGAGTTAGGCAAACATGATTGTAGTTTATAATATAGCCATAGTAAAGCCTAGAATACATTGCCTCTGGGGACATCTAAAATTATACGAGGACTTAGGGCTTTTGAATGCTTAAAATTGCCTGAATAAGTACAACACATTCTTTGCTAGTTAAACTGTGACATAAACTGGAGCACACTATGTTTCCATCTGCATTTGTTCCTTTGAAGTWAATATTTATTTAAGTATTAAATTCATTTTCCATAGTGAAATATAAAACACCACTCTTTTTTGTCCAATTATTTTTCTTTTCCCCAAGGTTTTATTTTTATTACGTTGCCTGAATGGATAATAAATTATGGCTACATAACAAGCTTCAAGAAAATGTGAAACTGTAAGAACTAAAAAGGGAATTTATGATGAACAAGGTTCAGAAAGGTATGGAATGACCAAGGAAATATGGAAGGAAAAAAAAAGAAACAAACCAAGGGAAGATCTAGAAATAAATATAGGGGGATCAAATCAGTGTAAACAGTGAAACATGTAAAATAAATTTTGAAGAAAAGAGACTCTGGGGACCAATTTAACTCAATCTCTTTATGCCCATTCTTTTTTTTTTTTTTTTTTGTATCCAGACTCCATTAACTCTTCCACCCTTTGTTGATTTAGCTACAAACACATATTAGATGACTATCACCTAAAATATATATTTGAGTGCTATTAATTTTAGTGCCTCACTCCATGGATATTGGATCTGTCATTCTCTTTCTATATTTGAATCACAACTAAACTGTTAATATTAAAGGACTAAGCTATAATGTAATTTTTGCTTAAAAAGACTTCCAAGCAGTCCAGTTTATGTTTTTCTTAAACTAACAAATAAACAAATATGTTCATCTTCAGAACTATGTGCTCCTGTCACTGGAAGCTTTTACTCCCTTTACAGTTCTTACTGTACCTGTACATAAAATGCACACACAGACATCATCCTGGCACTCAGGTAACACTTTGCAGACCTTTCTTTTTATGTTTGTGTGTTGTCAATCCAGTACACCRACACACACACCTCCTCTCCTATTAAATATAAACAAATCTGGCCAATTCTAGCAATTTCAGCTTTGCTTTGAATATCTGATCAGCACTGCAATCTGACTTCAAATTGGGCATCCCATGAGTCTTCAAAAATTCCATACTCGACTCTCTTCCAGCTGTGGWAAGTACTTCAGAAGTGTGCCGGGTTGGCCCTGGCTAATAGCCAAACTCCCACCTAGGTGCTCACTTACATATTCCCCCTCCACTCCCCACATCAGGATAGGGGGAGAAAATAAGAGGAACATGAATGAGAAAGCTCATGGGTTGAGATAAAGACAGGGAGATTGCTTACTAATTACTATGGTGGGCAAAACAGACTCAGCCTTGGGAAATTTAGCTTAATTCATTGCCAGCTGAAATAAACAAGTAATTACTGATTTGGGCGGTGGGAAACAAAAAGACACACATTATTAAAACAACAGCTTTCCTCCCCTCCTTCCACAGGTGAAACTTTACTCCTTCACTCCTAACTCCTTTACCCTCSACTGGAGTGGTGCAGAAGGTTGGAGGGGTACGGTCAGTATGCAGCAGTTTCTCTTTGCATCTCCTTTCTCCTCGTCCTTTTCACCTGCTCCAGTCAGGACCCTCCCATGGGTTGAAGTCCTTCAAGATAAACCTGCTCCAGTGTGGCTGCTGTGGATATCTGCTCCACCACGGAGCACCTCCTGCTCCTCCAGCCTTGGACTTCCCTCTGCTGTTTCTCACTCTTTCTGTTTTCTATCCCTCACTCTCTCTAGTGTTTTATGCCCTTTTTTGAATATTTTCCCAGAGGTGCCATGAGTGTGGCTGAGGGGCTCAGCCATGCCCTGCGGTGGGTCTATTGGACTAGCTGGAACTATCTCTGTCCAGCATGGGGCAGCCCCTGGCCTCTTCCTTCAGAGGCCACACCTGCAGCCCCCACTGCCAAGACCTGGGTACCTGCACCTGGCACAACAAGTTTCTCTGTTGTGTCTTTTTTTTCTTTTCRTTTTCATACACAAAATGTATGTAACAGGCTTTGAAAACACTTGCTTTTTTCACATCTGCAAATACAGTCAACTGAATCTTTCAGTTTGAAACAGTTAGCTTCATTATTTCCATTCATCATTTCCCTTTTATTTCTGTGTCCAGATGCATGTTCCTGTTTCTATCTACAGCTCATGCCATGTATTATACTTAGAAGTGATTAGTAAGAACTCCAAATCATTATTTACGAGCATCATGAATATTTACAGAAAGCTAACAAATATTGCAGAAAGGGGCTTGTGAACATGGCAAGACACTTTTGAACATCAGTCATATGATTAATACCAAACTAACAAAAGCAACAACTATTTAATGGAGAATTTTTCAGAGGATGCTGGTTTTATCCTAAGCCTCTAAAGTGACTTAAAGCTACTATTCAAGGAAGATGAGCTTTGAAACTGCCCCTTATTTTACAAAGCACCACTGTGAGGAAGCTCAATTTACAAACAGAACTAATGTAAAAACAGCAAACAAAACAAAGGTGATTTGCAAGTACAATTGCCACCTTAGAAATAAAAGCATTCATAAGAAAATGAAATAAAACCAAACAAACTAGATATTTGATTGTGGCAATATTCAACACACATAACAGTTCCAGTGAATTTGGACTCACTTGAGCAAACACAACTCGTGATGTAATGATTTGTCCCCATTTATAACTTTGTTAATATAAAATGGCCAAAGCAAAGCAAGTATACCCACAAGCAAACAAAATACAGCTAAAAGGTTATTTTTAGAGTTTTGTCAGAAGATGTAATTATGTTTCTCATTTTCTATTTTGCTCCATATGTTGAGGTCATGGCAAAGTTAGGTGGCAAATATTTGCCTTCCTAAAAAAAAGATTTCTAATTACACTAATATTCACTGGTGATTCTTGGAGAAGTACCAAGTACTGCTGAATATTTGGAGGAATGAGCAAAACAACCAATTTCATAGTAAAATCCTTATTTTGGAAAAAATACATTTTTATTGAATTATTAGAGGATAAGGTTATGATTATGATCTGTTCATACTAAGTCACCATGCATTTCTTAAAATGTTCTTTCACAGATTTCTTTTTTCTTTTAGAGATTTGAAGACTCTATAATCCTGAATGTATAATGCTGACTGTATTTTGGGCTGCAATTTTGTCCTCATGTGCTCTTATTGCTATATTTATTCTTTTAAATGATTGGTCTGTAAACTAGGTTTTCTCGATATTTAACAACAAGGGTTTGAATACACAGGAAAACAAAAACAGACTGAGTTTGGCAGGCATATCATTTCCATTTCTTTTCTTTGAAACATCAAGAGTATGGAGCTTGTTACATACCACTTTTCTATTCTTTATGAAAAGTTTTGATAATAAGCTGTTAAATAAAGCTTTCTCTTACTTACATTGATATCTTCCAAATCTAAGCTGTTCAGAACAACGTTGTTCCTCTTCCAGATGATGGGAGGTCTCAGAGTTCCCTGGATAGCACAACTTAAGACAGCACTTTGTCCCACTGTTGCTGCAGTGGTGCTTAGTTTTTGATCTTCAGGCAGACTCAGCTGAACTACCTCTGCAAAAGATATATTGTTTGTAAAATTAATTAGCAGGCAGTTTCATAAGGTTAATTAGCATGCAGTTTTTGTACACTGGTAATTTAAGGATTTGAATTGGAATCAAAGTAAAAAGAACTTCCAACAACCACAGGAAGTTCAGAGTATTTCAAATAAAGGTCAGCATGACATTTCAATTAAATTGACTGACAGCTATCACCCTGTAAGAAGAGAAGCATTTAACATGAAAATGAATTTCAGAGGTAAGACTATAATAAACATGACAGTGTATCCAAAGTCAGACACTGGAAGTTATTTGACAATTAAGGCCAATGCAGCAGAGTAATCAGCACCTTTGTCTGAACTGAGATGGCAGTACTGCTCTAAGAGTCATTCATGAGAGTTCATTTTCAGAAAAGAAAAATACAAACAGAGCTCAGAGTACAAAACATGCAGGACTGAGACTGAAATGGACAACAAAGTGAATTCTGCATTCAGAATATAAAATTAAGGTATGAGATTTCTTTTCTGRTGAGCCAGTTTTTATGGGGCTTTTTCCTTGATATCAGTGAAAACTTGGTTTCCAAATCAAACTGACATTAGTAGTCTCTCCCATTTCAGTCTCAGAAGAATATGCATTAATCATAGTCCAAACACATTAGTTAACGTCATTTTTAAAAAACAGTGTTAAAATAATTTCTACTACATTTTTCTGGTCAAACATGATTCCTTTTACAACAACTGCAGAAATTCAGTGCCAGAATAATAAATAGTTGTGTACTTGAATAAATCTCTCTAAATGCAGAAAAAAAGAGAAAGAGGGAAAAAAAAAAAAGAAAGAAAAACTGAAATAAAAGAGCACTTTATTGCATCAATTCTGAAACTGCTCTGTCTGCCAAGGAACAGAAGCAACAACCAAGATGAACTATAGCACCTGGTAACAGTACAGAGTACAATACTGTATAACAATTAAAGACTTGAAGTAAATGCAGTACATCACCTGAAATATTGTGAATTATCTCAATCCACAAATATTTGCCACTTAGTTTCTGCATTTACTGTGCAACACAGTAGATAGTGTTTATAAGCTATTTCACAAGGCTAGCCAAGCCACTTTTAATTTATTTAGTATTACCTAAAATACCCCRATGTAAAATATCTGTAAACTGGTAAATTTAGAGGAGGCAGTTTCAAAAGTGTGTCATAGGTTTTCATTTGGGCTTGGAGTGTGTGTGTGTGTGTGTTTTGTTTTTTCTTCAAGGTAGACAAATTGCTAACACATTTAGAAGCAAAACCACCAAGAACACGTGCAAACACACATGTTCTGCATGGATGCATGTGTATGAGAAAATCCAATCACTATGACAAATTTGAGGAACACAAAATCACTTTTTCACATTCAGAGTTATTGTTTGAATCATGAAGAAATTTCAACATTGCTCTTGAAAAGTAGCCAGCATTTCTAAAATTAACACCAGTGCAGCAAATTCAAACTCACTAATACCCTGTGAGAATGAAGACAGTTTATGGCATGGTATGTGAAACATCTAAAAAAAAAAGTGTGATTGTAATACAAAATAAATTTTATAAGTTAAAAAAAAAAAAAAGAAAATCCTAATGAAATTAAACTCAGTATGAACAAATATGCTAGTAAATACAGAGTATGCAGCCTTTAAAGGAAAAGTATTTTTATATTTAATTTAAGGACAGCTTTGTCATACAATTTTGGAACAAATCTACTTGATGTAAAAACAAGTAAATAAAATTAATATTAGTAGAGAAGTACTCTCAACCTTTTCAACTTAACACTATGGAAAATATATCTTCCCCTATTTTTAATTGCCCCTGGTATTTCATATTGCAAGAAAAATAATGCATTACTTCAGTAACTACCTTTGTACCATAACACAAACTAAAACCAAAGTAACTGAACAAATTTCAACAAGAAAAAAATAAATTATGTGAGCATCCATGTTCATTTTAATCCAAGGGAAAAAAAATCTCATTTTTTCAGGTTAACCAAAAGTTCATCATTATTCAAGTTTTCAAATAATCTTTTAAAAATTTAGACATGTATGATGGGAGTCCAGACCTTGAAACTTTTTCCGTTAATCTACGTACTAAACAGCTCTAATATTAATAGAAGGCCACTTCACTTCAATGTCCCACAACTCATTTGGACACTTATGTAAAAAAAGAATGATACACATTAATTTGATGACACTGTAAACTCTTCTCTCTTGTGTAATTGCCTATAGGTTAGAGGCTGAACAGCGGAGAGTTGTCTTTTCACTTGTGGTGTGCCTGATTAAAAATAGCCTATTAAAATTCTGCATTTGTAAGGATTTTGTTGTATTAGACAAAAAAGAGCTATATAGGAATTGAAGATCATCCAAATAGCAATTTTTCCACTCAACTGCTAAAGTTTTTTATCTTTCACTTTTTAAGTAAACTACAAAAGGCATCATGTATCTATTCTCTTTTAATTACCAAATTACTTTCTTATAAGAGACACATTAATACTTCCATTATTGCAAAGCAGCAACCTATAAGCAAGCTAAGATCCTTTATAGGTTCTTTTTAGCCTCATAAAAGCAATATTTTCTAATTAACACAAGTTGGGTTTTTTTTTTCAAAATGTGAGCATCAGAGAGGCATCTCAATAAAGAAAGCTTTGTTGTTCTATAATTAAACTCAATGGTTCAATTTTGTGTGATTAAAAATATTAATTTTATATTTAGACCAAAACAAACCCTGATTCTTTTCTCCTCCAGCAGGAATGTTCTATGACTCAAAACTCAAGTGATACTGCCCACCAGACATGCACAAATGAGATTGACTCATTTTTTTCTAATTAGATGTATTATCTCACACAATTTGTTACATTAAGGAAAAAGAAATGTATGAATTAAGTTTAATATTGTGCTATTTATTGTAGTTTTTAAAATTTACTGCATCAGCAGCATTTCAGSTCCTATGTTATAGGAGATGGCTCTTCAGTGACACTATCATGCAGACTTCCTGTGAGACATACCTGCACGGCTACTGAATGATTCAAAACTTCTGGTAGACAACTGATAGTAAGAATATTTTGCTTCTTTACAGAATTCACTATGCAAAGATCTAAAAAGGTAGATAAATCTTCTGCTACTCCATTTATAAAGGGSTAATTATCTGTGTTTTCCAAAGTCACTGTTTAATTTAGGAAAGTCATGAAGTAATGATCATGAAATCAGCTTGTGCTATAGGGCCCTCTATAAAAAATGTTACCCTTTACATGATAAACTGAGATAGCCAATTTAAATTCTACAAGATTTCAGTCTTTTTTCAATTGACTTCAGTATTACCACGGATACCTGTATACAGAAGGCCAGTAACTATTATAGACATGTTTATAATTTTTAATTACAGTGCAACACTAGAAAAGGGAACATCTATCAAATAAATAAAACTTAACATTTGCTACCTTAGCAAAGATGGTATTCTGAAATCAAAAGAGAGAGGCATTACTGTATTATTTTGTTGACACTAACAGTTCGTCTGATTTCTATTTTTTTTTTAAACTGCCTTATTTTTAATAGTAATGATAGCCTTGCTATACATAATAACAATAATATAAGATGATAACACTAATTTTGCCAGARGAATTCCCAAAGAATTATTAAAATAATTTTCCATCTTCAATACATTTACATTCCATTTACAACTTCTATCACAGGCCTATATTGTAATAAAACAGCCGAATACAAAATTTCATAAAATTAAGAAACAGTTGTCCTACCTGGAACTGGTCAATGCAATGATTTTACATATTTCTTAAAAGTTATGAAAAAACCCCACTCTAATAAATGCACTAGAATCACTACTTTCCCTCAAAATACTGAACAATGTATAAGTAAAACAACTTCATATATTACACAATTATGTATATTTTAAATKATTATTTCATCAGAAAAATATTATATATGTTATAACTGTTCTTATTTTCTAAACATAAAACTATTGCATACATTTTCTCCTTATTGGGAAAAAAAAAAAAGAACCACCCAACCCAGAAAGCCTAAGCCCTAAGCAGAGCTCTCTGGCAGCTAACTCCCTGAAAATCCCTGTTCATGAACTGCCCGCAGCCAGGGTGGGAGAGGCAAACACCGCGGTGGGGGGGAAGGGTGTGGTGCGTGCGAAGCGTCCAAGGTGCACAGGGCAGCATCTCTCTCAGAGCCCAGGCTCCATGACTTCGCACTGGAAACAGAAAAGACAGTCCCAAGAACTAAATGATGCATTTACCATCTCTTCTTTCCTCCCTGAAAGAAATAAAGCTGGTTCTGAGAGCAAATACTTTTTTTGCCACAGACTGAAGCCATGACACTGGGAGATATCACCTGCTGGGATGACTCCTAGCTTTCTCTCCTTTCCCTTGTAGAGCACTAATTCTTTGAAGTTTAGTCTCACAGATTTTGTTTATTTAATTTTAAATGAAAAAGCAGAGTAAAGGTTTAAAAAAATTGGAAGTGAAATTAATTCAGTTTACTAATACCAACAGCAAGCAAAAAAATAAATTTGGATATTGTTGGTTACAGAGCAGTAACGTTATATTTAAGTAGSCAGTAAGTTTTACCTTTTATAGCTTGCCGTTATCAGAAGCTTGAATGCTCTATTATGGTATACTGTATTAATGAGTTTGTTTGTAACTCCTCCAGATGCAATATCAGTCTGACACGCATCCCTGGWTCTTAACTACAGAAAGTCACTGGATATGTTCTTTCAGATAAAGGGGAGAAAGGCAAACAAAAAATGAAAGAAGCTTATTTAAATAAAAGCTAGAGGTATAGTTAGGACATGTGGACAAAAGAATAGGTTACAGACAGGTGTGTAAAAATATCTGGTTGGAAGTAACATAAAAAGAGCTGAGTATAAAAAAGGACAAAAGTGGTGAAACCAGAGTAAGTGTTAATTACTGGGAAGACATTTTAAAACATTAACACTGACTAGGAAAAAAGAACTCTTACTGAAGGGGCTCAGAAATACCCAAGATTAATAAAAACCCTACTGGTTTAAATATAAGACACTCCTGCATTGGTTGAGGAACGTGTGTTAGATGGTTGAAAGGGTTTGACAAATCTCCTGGCTGCTACAGCCATTCTGCACAACTCCCCTACCCTTCATTCTGCTCAATGGTACCAAGTCAAGTTCTTCTGGTTGCTCCCATCATGTTTTTCGTTACCAAAGTTATGCCTGTATTTGATCCAGCTTGAATTCATCCTTCTTGAAAACACATGAAATAAAACTGTACACAATATTTTGAATGAAAAAAGTGCAATAGATCAACTAATCCATATCTTTTCCTGAAAGACTTCAGTCAATACGTCTGTAGAATGCAATTGCCATTTTCACATTGATCTCGTCTGGTTCCTCACAGTTACCCTGTGATTGACAGGTCCACACAACTTTCTTCTACTCTGCTCTTTCCAGTAGATTAGTTCTCAGCTTGAAGTATAATTTCTTACTATTAACCAAGTATAAGATCTTGCACTTTGTAACATTACTTTTCATCTCACTTTTACTGTGTCAGGCTTCAAGGATGTCCAATTCCTTTACTATAGTAATTCAATATTTCTCTGTATTGATGATGACTCCCAAATCTTGGTCTTTGAGAGAATTCTCTTACTTTTTTTTTGTCAGGATGTTAGTGAAACCATTAAATAAGTTTGCTTCCCAGGTGGTCACTGGAGAAGTTCACTAATAACTCCTTCTCAAAGTGGTATTTTCCCATTTCATTGAACCCATATGACCTCCCGTTCAGCCAGCTCTTTATTCATTTTATGATTTCTCTACTAACTCCCAGTGTTTTAGTTGACTGAACAGGCTCTCATGTGGCATCATGCCAAGTGCTTTACTGAAAATCATGAAAGTACTTCTTTTCTCATTGCTTCTCTTTAGTTATCCAGAATCTACACTATGGACATACTTTTGTTTGTCCTTCAGTTAAAATTAGATCAAATTAAGATCAGGTTTTCTATTATAATTTTCTAAATATTTTCTGATATAAATATCTTCAGAACTTACTGAAACCAGATGCAAAATAACATCACTTCTACAGAATCAGCAAAGAAATTGGACAATTATCAGACATCTTCTGTTTTCTGGGGTATGTTTTATTTTGCAGTATTTCATATCATTGACATATGTCATCACTACTACATACATCATTGTTACTTTTGTTTTTAAGCTTAAAGTATGTCACATGTCCCATAGACAGGAATTTTGGGAAGATATAGACAATGCATTCAAATAGCTTTCCCTAAATAGCTTACAACCTAAAATACACAAAAACATAATCAGTGAGTGTGTTCACATGCAGCTCACCTTAGGAAAATTTTTAAAATTTATCAACCAATACAAGTGAAAGCAGCTAAGCATAAATAATTCTGAGGAAGTTATTACAATACTGCAAATGATGACCAATTAGAATAAAGTGTTAAGTGCTTCAATTTTCCTAGTTTGCCCAATATTTAGTAATTAAACTGTGAAAGGCAGGAAAAAGTTGTTTTCAAAGCTGACATTTTGCAAAAATATCCCAACAGCAATAGGCATAAATCAATAATGGAAATTTACTTTAGCATTTGTATAAGTTAAGCTATATCAATATTCTTGTAAGCCAACAGATAAAATGATATCACTGTATTTTTAAAACATAGCAGGAGGGGTAGGGTAGTGCTAGGGAAAAAAGGATAGTGATAGCTGTGCAGTGCTTTGATCAATCTTTTTGTTTTCTTAATCCTAAGTACAATGGGCTGATGCGCATAACATGGAACATTCTGATGCTCTAAATCGAGCACATTTATAAAGAGTTGTTATATTTGGATTTATTTGAGCTTTCTGAAAAAGTTAAAGAATAGGTAGTAAAAGTTGGGCTATTTCAGTTCTCTCCCTATACATGAAAAAACATCTTATCTCCAACTCCTCTGATGGCCTAAAAGTCTGTAGGGGACTGTACACCATCATAAAACTCATTTGTGATCTTAGAATACCAAATGTCGTGGTTTAACCCCAGCCAGCAACTCAGCCCCACCCAGCCGCTCGCTCACTCCCCCCTGGTGGGATGGGGGAGAGAATCGGAAGGCTAAAAGTGAGAAAACTCGTGGGTTGAGATAAAGACAGTTTAATAGGTAAAGCAAAAGCTGTGCATGCAAGCAAAGCAAAACAGGAATTCATTCACTAATTCCCATCGTCAGGTGGGTGTTCAGCCATCTCCAGGAAAGCAGGGCTCCATCACGTGTAATGGTAACTTGGGAAGACAAATGCCATCACTCCGAACATCCCCCCTTCCTTCTTCTTCCCCCAGCCTTATATGCTGAGCATGACATCATGTGATATGGAATATCCTTTTGGCCATTTGCATCAGCTGCCCTGACTGTGCTCCCTCCCAGCTTCTTGTGCACCTGGCAGAGCATGGGAAGCTGAAAAGTCCTTGACTAGTGTAAGCACTACTTAGCAACATCTAAAACATCAACATTCTTCTCATACTAAATCCAAAACATAGCACTGTACCAACTGCTAGGAAGAAAATTAATTCTATCCAAGCCGAAACCAGGACACCAAATCAGGCTACTAGAAGGAGAAACACTGAAGCATATGAAATTTCTTGAGATTAAGTGGTTCCTTACTGTATCTTTCGACTTGTAAAGAAAAGCCACAATATCACTCTGAATAAAAGTTTTTGAAAGCTAAGAAGTATGAGAAAATGTTATACTGGGACTTCGTATATCACTTTATAATTGATTATCTATTAAAGGGAGGAAGATCTTATGCAACTGTAGACCAACTGTTTTGGTTAATTTAATTCCATTAACAAATGTACAATTTGAACCTTCTCATTTACATTCATAAGTTGTGTGTATTTATTCATAGCAGCCACAAAACACTCTTCTGACTCTAAACTAATGAATGTTATGCAGACTGGTACCCACTATCTAAAATTAATACCACATCAAGCCTGTATTTATTTTGTTTGCCTATTTCAAACCTAATTTAAAAGCAATCACCTTTTAAAACCAAGCAAAGCAGCCTTTTGTCCATGGACTACACTAAGCTCTGTACACTAAGCAGCATTACTCGGTGGCTTGAAATAGCTGAAATGCAACTAGGTAATGTGCCTTTTCCTCTTCTGGCATTGATCCCACTTTCCTCAAAATGACATAACAAAAGCTTTTCCATCAGTGTCATTTTGCTGTTCTTTTACAGCAATTTTAAGATCAGCACACATCACCATTAGCATTTGACTAATGCTAATGACTAATTTTGTCATTTTCTGCTGTATCTTCTGCTTTGAATTTCTTGTAAACATATTATTCACATATTTAGTAGAATTTTTCAGTATGAGAAGTAACAGAACATGGTTCATGAGTAGCTGTTCTCTAGGGTCTTATGCCAGCAAAGGAGTCTTTCTGTTCTCATAATCCATTTAACAGCACACACAAGAAAAAAAAGCATAAATAACTTTTTCACCACTCCGTAATGTTTTAGCTGCAGAGCTTGGATTAAAATTCAGGGGGTCTTATTTTCAGCCTTATGGCCAGCGTAGCAGAGGATTCTAATTTTATATTACAGCAGTATGGTTGTTATTCAAAACTAAAAGCTCTTAACAGACTTACCATTATAATTAACATTTATTCATCTTTCAGCTTTGCTGACAAGAGACTTGAAAATCATTTTTTGTTGACAATTATAATATTGTAATAGCTCATGTTTTTAGAAAGTCCTGTACAAACTAATTCCATAAAGAAAATTAACAGAAACCATAAAAGAAAACACAATCCTGCTGCCTTTATTTATAATACTAGTCAATGAGATTTAATGGAGAGTGATTGATAGGTCATGCTAGGAAACATTTATTTTATGGGAGAACTTAAAACTTCTCTGAAAGACAAACGTGAAGCAAAAAACCTATGGTTTCTATTTCCTCTTACAAATATGGAATGCAGTATTCTTTATTCAAATACCTAGAAGCATTATGAATACTTCAGGTTTTAAAAAACAGGATAAAGTAGAATATGTCAGCTGACCTCCTGCTTTAGTGAATTTACCATAAAATTCTTTTATCATTGAAACAGCTTTCATCTTCTGATTTTGTTAGGACCAAAAATGATCACATAAGCAAATTTCTTTAAAAAAGTAAAAAAAAAAATAAACAAACCAGCTGAAGTAAATAAAAGGACTAAATAAAATATAGACGATTATATCTTACAAAAGTTTATACATGTATGCACTAATAAAGTGTTTGCCATTAAAGCAAAGTTTATATTTTTTAATGGTTCTTTGAAGCAGTAAGAATGATTGTAGACTGAGGAGTAGCTCAAGGACTTTATGAGACTGAGAACCTGAACATTAAAATGGTAGATAAATTCAATGGGGGGGGAAATATTATACAACAGCAAAAGCAGTCCTTCTAATCTAGATCAATGTAAGTTGACTTGGCAGGAGAGAGAAAGTGGACTGATGATAAGTAGTTTTATCAACTCTGTCCTCTTTAGCAGACAAAAATTCAAATCAAAGATTAATAATTCTTAGGAAAGGAACTAAAAGCAAACAAAAAAACACATAATTTTGCTCCATGGTTTGTCCACATGAATACCATATGCAGCTCTGGGTCCTCTGCAAAGTAGATAAAAACTCAGAGGAAAAGCAAGCATTATAAAGGTATAGAGCAGTTTAAATATGAAAAATTATCAAATAGTCTTCGATTTTTCTTCTACAAAACTGATGATGTACAGGGCTTTGACAGAAGTCTACAAAATCATGCCTGTCATGGAAAAGCTAGAAAAGGTATTGATGGTTTATTGTTTCTTCTAAGACTGGAAAGGCCGTCAAAATAAACAAGTGGGAGGCCAGGTTCAAAATGAAGGACAGTAGTTTTCATGCGTGAAGTGACAGATCTGAATAAACTCTTTGCTAGAGGATATTGTGGATTCCAGAAGCTTACATGTGCAGGAAGAGATTACACAAACTCTTGGGAGAGTATGAACAAAGTATAATGATATTCTTACACTTCTCTAGACATCAACTTAAGTCCATGATTGAGAGAAAGTATCGGACTAGCTGGAACTGGGACCAGTATTGCCATTACAGTGGCCATAACAGTGTTTACACGCTGTAGTTTTAACTAAGTGAAACATAATTTAAGGTATATTAACAGTTTTAATGAAAAAAAGTTATTTAACTGTAATGCAGCTGAATTAATAAACAGTATGTACTAGTTCCTGAAAATCATTTTACTCAGTAAGTGAATTGACCCTTCTGATATTTTTAACTGCTTTTAATATGACTATCTCTGAATGGCAAAGAATCTTTTCTGCATTGCTTACATATTACAAATGCTTGCTTTAACTATTTTTTTTAAATGTGAATGATGCCAATCATTATGAAAATCAGTGATAATCACTTTTTGCTAATTTCTAATTTACAAACCGATAAAACTAAAACAAAATTTCAAAGCTAATTATACCTGTGTTTTAAATCTCATTCTTACTTTAACTAAATGGATTTCACTTGCTATGTCCATTGAATCAAACTCATCCTCAAGACCTTGTGTTTCTCACAAATCTGCACAGCCTAAAGCACTCAAGTTATAAATGAGTGCAACATGGACTATAATGATTCACTTAAGTCTTTATAAAAATCTATAAAACATATACTTTCACTTGCTCTGCAAGGCACTAGGATCATTAAAAAATAGTTCAGAAGCATTGTTCATGGAAATATGAGGAGTCATTGATTCTTTAAGACTCTTTTGTCATCGTATACAGAAACACAGAATGTTTGTATGCAGCTGTGGGCTGCTCCTCATTTAATACATCACACAAGATCAAGAATTGCCAGAAGTGCAGTATTAGCAGCATTGACTGACAACCCAAATATATTCATCGGGTTTCTCGGGTGACCACGCTATCATGGTTACTTTGCATCAGCACCTGAACCAGATCAGACAGTTGGAGAATTGCTTTATGGACAGGAAATATATGGAATAAGAAACTTGTAAAGATATACCATTCAATCTGGCTAAAGCTACTTTGGAAAATATAAAGAAATATCTATGTATTAGGTTTTGCCTAATATTCTTGTATCAGTACTACAGGAATTCTAGGTAAACCTGAGCATGTTTTGAAAAGTATCGCTATTGCTTATGGTAAGGATGTTTACAATAGTGGAGATAAAGGGTTCACCCTACAGATTGACTTGTTATAAGAATTCTTTGAAGTTGCAGGGGCCATTCGATTCTTATGAGAACTTTTTCAGYCTAGAGGAAAACACAGGCCAAGAAAGTCAACTCACAACCTATATGGCTTCAAAGTCTTCTGTTGCAGGGTAAATCAGTAATCTATTCCCATAACATCAACAGTCTGATCCTCATAGACTATTTATTAGGGATAAGCAAAACAATCCATAATTTGGCTATCTTGGCTGACAGACTTGTTCTTTCTCCTTATGAAGAAGAATGGAATTCCAGCTTTTATGAATTTACATTTCTTGAAAAGACAGTAAACGAACTGGTAAATAATAAATCTCTCTCCCTCCTGTTTCTACTGTCATCTCACCAGACTGAAACTGCCTGCCTAACCTTAATGTATCCTCTCAATATGTTCTGTAACTGTGTCCTGGTTTTGGCTGAGATAGAGTTAAATTTCTTCCTAGTGCTATGTTTTGGATTTAGTGTAAGAAGAATGTTGATAACACACTAATGTTTTTAGTTGTTGCTAGGTAATCTACTTCTCAAGGACTTTTTAGCTTCCCATGCTCTGCCAGGTGAACAAGAGGCTGGGAAGCAGCATAGCTGGGACAGCCAGCCCAGCTGGGCAATGGGGTATTCCATACCATGTGACGTCATGCCCAGTATATGAATGATGGGGGGGATCCAAGAAGCGGCGATCATTTCTGCCATTTTTTCGGCGGGTGGTGAGCAATTGCATTCTGCATCAMTCATTTTGTATATTGTATCATTGTTATATTACTATCATTGTTATTATTATTCCTTCCTTTTCTGTTCTATTAAACTGTCTTTATCTCAATCCGCGAATTTTTTTTTCCCTGATTCTCTCCCCGTCCCACTGCGGGGCCAGGGAGGGGAGTGAGCGAGCGGCTGTGTGGTGTTTGGCTGCCTGCCAGGTTAAACCACTACAAACTGATTTTATGCATCATGCAATGAATCCTAAGGGAAATTTCAAAGTTATTATGATGGGTTAAAATTTTATTTGATGCATGTTACTGGAATTGCTGATCTGAAAGTAGTCAGATATGGTACCTTAGGTTTATGTGTATACATAAACTTGAAACTTTTATAGACTTAATATTCAAAGTTATACAGCAATATATTTCTAGCCAATAAAGTTGTAGCAAAAGTTAATTCTAAAGTATGTTAAGAAGAGAATCTCAGAGTAAATGAAACACTAATTTCCTAATAACCTATTGCCATTTTTAGACTTCAATCCCATTTTAAAGGCTATAGTTAAGATTAGTAAGGTTTAATTAAAACAGCTGTACACTAAAAGTATATCCAAAAGCAACAAAAACCACAGCAGTCCAGAAAATATGATAAACCCTCTCACCTAGAGGGTTTAAGAAAATATGCCAAATGATCTATTCCAATCATACCTGTCTTGATATGTGATGATATGACACCTACAGCTAAGTCATCTTACCTGTCCAATCATTTCTATGGAAACATTTATTCACCGTGCATCCATAGCATTGCAACAATTTCTGGTGACATTTTCTTCAACAGAGTTGTTCTTGCAGCAACAGTTACTTTGTACAATTCCATGAAAAATGTCCTTTTTTATTTTAAGATAAAAGGACAGCATATGCTAAGAGTGGCCTTAGTGCAAAGATAAAGCAGAAACGAGAATCTAGCAGATCATTGAGCTATATTAGCATATGTACCTCAAATGAGATACATTAGAATTTCAAAAAAACTTCATGGACTTGCAACTGATTTTCTCATTTAGTGTATGACATTTAACACTTTACACTTGTATTCATTGTAAATTCAGCAGAGAATAAGTGGATTTGTTCAGAATACGGAGAATAAGGTGACTCTCCACAACAMCACTGACATTGTCAGTGAATAAATACTGACTGTGCTTGAGTTTTAGATGTTTTCTTTTAAAAACGAAAAATTGTTCTTTTTATGCTAGTATATTGTTAATAACAACTGTTGCAGAATTGGACTGAAATATGTACATTTTTAAAAACAGTAATAGCAGGAAATAAGATCAACAAGTATTTATACTTGTATTTATTACATGGATGGGATGTTAAATTTAGTTTCAGAACTTTTTGTGGAATCTCGGTGTTTAATTTTCTGAAATTAATATTTTTAGATGCACATAATTAAACTTCAAATCTTCCAAAATTGCAGTGATGAATCTTTGCAATGGTGGTGAGAAAGGTATTTAAGAAAGATGCACAAAGGAGCCAAAAAAGACAGATGGAAGAGAAAAAAAAAAAAGCATATAAAAAAAGATTCTAACAGAAAAATTCTGGAGGTTACTTAGCTTGAATGAAATTTTCCATGTCACTATTATTTACATTCATTTTTAGCTGTGCTTACACATTCAAGAAGGGAGAAAAATAAATATAATAACATGATCCATCCTGTTTCTTCTGAGGAGGGGGGTTGTTCATCTTTGCCAAATGCAATGCACCATTCCCAAAACATCTCTCTAATTTTCCTTATAACATCACATTAACATCAACTTCCTTATACACATCGCCAAATCTCTGAACAGCTTCAATTTGATATTTCTATGCATCCTGTCAACTTCTATGCATTTCACCAAATCCTTGATGACATGTTTCTGTGCACTGGAAATTATCTACACGAGGAATATATATTTTAAAATATATTTTAAGGATTTTTTTGTAGATTCTGGAAGTGCTGGCTACTATAGTGAGTGAACCTATGGAGGAAAGGTAAAGAAAGATACGTTTGCTTTCTACAGTCACTGTAAATATATTCTTACTTCATTAGACTTATAAAAAAAATAGAGAAAGGTACCTGGAGCCCTAAGCTGGGGATGCCATGGATCTTGCATCATGGGCATATATGTGATCGCACAGACATCACTGTCTTCAAATTATTATTATATTTAATTAGTATGGCAGAAAATGTTCAAGTGAAAGTCTTTATTTTGCTTGTTTTCTTACTTATGTTTCTTTAGTTAAATATCAGTATGGTTTTGTTTGTTTCCAGAACAGAATTATCAACAACATTGCATTTATTCTTTTGAGTTTTGGTTTAATTATAAATTCAGTAGCTTACTTTTCAGTTTTGGAATGATGTAGACAGAAACAAGTAGAACGAAGGGATCATTCTGCTGAAAAGAACACTGAATGTTCCTCTGCTGCACCAGAATCTCTAATGAGCAGCAACAACAACTTGAGAGAACAGAGAGGAAGAAATGTGAGGGGGCCAAATCAAGCCAGAAACTCCCACAACAGGGCTGTACTTGCAGCTGTAAGCAGCCTAAGCAATGCTTCTGAATAGCCCAACTAAAGTGGAACTTTACTTTTAAAACCAGGATACTTTTCCCCAGGGAAATGCTTCGAAAAACACCTATAGTTTGATGCAATCTGTTCCACTCAAAAGACAAAAAGATTGCTTTTCAACAATACCTTCAAAAAACATCTCTCTTCTGGAAAAAAAAAATACATTAAAATGATACTTCATAGAAAGCAAAGAAGGAGGTTGATCTGTAGTTTATCTGCAGATCAATACTCACTCCAAAAAATATCCATTCTAATTGTACGTATACACAACCTTACACAAGACTGTTATATTTAAAAGCAGTATTTTGGCAGCTTCTCTGGTTTACTTCCATTTAAAACCTGTTAATAAATATCTGCTTTTTCTTCTAGTTGCTTTCTGAGCTACACAGAAGCTCAGATGCATTTAGAATAGGCTCCACTTTTTTCTTTTCCTCTTCCCACTGTCCTTCCTTTCATCACTTTGTATTCTCATCTCCTTTTACTTCTCCCCTCCTCTTCTTCCCTTTTTATTTCTCTACCTCACTATTCACACCCACTGATCCTATTAGTTCTACTTGTCCTTTCTTAAATATATTAAGATATACTATTTATTCAATAACTCTAGATATTGAGTTGAGCATCAGCTGGTTTCTTTTAGATCTGGAATTCATTTGTTTGGATTTATCACTGGGTGGGGCGAGGGGAGAGGGGTTCATGCTTATGTCTACCTTGTGGCTTGGGGGCACAACTTAGTGTRCTCACAAGTCAGAGTATGTAGGAATGCACCCTTCCTGCTTCCTACCTGAATTCTGGGCAAGATGCACCAGTTTCCACATGCACATCTCCTCATGTATAGGAAGAAGGGAGCTGTAATATTCCAGTAAGTATGCTAGTCTGGACAACAGGGAGATCATGACAGTAAGCACTTTATTTTACATCCAATATCTTATCTCAGATATTTTATTCAGATTTAGATCTTATCCTGAACAACAGTACACCCTTTAGAAGATGCTACCGGACTATAATTTGCTGTCAGAATAGCAAGAGTATACACAATTAAGTACAGAAATATTAACTGGATTATTTTCTATTGCTACACTGATACATTAGCCAACATAAATTAATATTAAATAACTAGACTCTTCTATTTGTGTATCAAATACATAACAATAAGTGTGATTATGTCTCTCCATGTGCGTCCTATAAAGGTCATCCACCAGAACCCCACTATGGACCCAGACACTGAGTCCCCATGGCTTTTAGACTTCTATAAACCAAAGAATCTAGAAACCGCTCCTTAGATCACTCTTTTCCAATCTTCCTGTATGGCTTTTTGCCAAGACCTGGAACAGCATTCAGCTGTCTGCAATGTCAAGTCCTGACATTTCTGGAATACTTCCATAGCTTAAATACAAACTTTCCCAGCATCCCATCCAAGACTGGCAGTTTTACAGTTTATCTTCTCAGTCATGCATAGAACAAGCCAATGCATATTGCAGATACAGATTTAAACTTTAAAATCAAGTATTCACAAATTTTTAGAAAAGCAAACTCAGTCTTACTTCCCCCTATTCCTGATCACTCTTTTTTTGAGAATCCCTCAGGACCTGGGCTTGTGAAGCTGGGCCATTTCATCAGGCTCCAGATACAGGAAGATACAGCTTTCCTGATCAGCTTATAAAATTTAAATAATCCTACTGAATGACAGTTGATAAATACCCAGTCTGGGAAAGTGCTTCTCCTTGGTAATGCTTTTCACTAAGTATGGTTGAAGACAAATGATAAAAGGAAAGGGGGTGGGGTGGAATGCGGGACACACACGAGGTGGGGACACAGACAAGACGGGACACATACCACAAAATTTAACCTTTGCAGCCTAAACTCAAAATGTCATCTGAATTTACAACATCAAATAGAATCCATAGCTCTATATACGGAGTCCGTGATCTATCACAGTAACACAGCTGTATATTAAAGCCACCCTAAACACATATCAAAAAATCCACATGGTCAGAACAGAAGTATCCTGTAACTGATAATGGCCAATGGCAAATGTCCAGGGAAGAAAACACTGGGCAAGCATACAGTGATAATTCCCCTGAATTCTGTCTTAGCCCATCAATACAGTACTGCCTGAGCCAGAGGCAATATGTGGTGGTGACAATAAAATAATGAGTCAAAAGAGTAAATTATCTCGCAGGAATAGGAACATAGACTAGCATTAGCTGGCCTGTTAGGTAAACAACTCAACAATTCCACTGTCTTAACCTGAGGAATTCCTTAACTTGGAAGAGGTAGTTTCCCGTGAGGAAGAAAGAAAATAAAGTCCTGTGATCATGTTTGTACAATGTTAAAGAGGAAAAAAAAAACCCCACACCCAAACCAAACAAAAAAAACCCAAAAACAAACAAAAACCCCACAAATTATTACTTTTTTCTTAAAGAAAAAAGAAAGCTTGAAATCTCAAATGTCTAGGATTTTGTAACAATTACAATGCCTAAATTAAAAACAAACCCTGCTCCTAAGTTATTCATATCTAAGGAACTTATTTTGAATACTATGTTTAAATCCCCAAAATTGAGATCTTCAAAGATTAATGAGATTAAACCAATGCTGTCAGAGGAAAATAATATTAGTTATTATGATAACCAATAATTTATTCCAATGATATAAGTACAAAGTCAAAGGATGAAGTTTTGGGACATTTCTATCTACTCACATATATACAAATAGAAAATCCATTTATGAACAACTTCACTAGAAAATAGGACCAGGCTAATTAATAAACTCCTCTGGAGTTGCAAACATAAAATTTAGACAATTTCATTAGAATTTGTCTTAAAGCAAAAATGGAAAGCTTTTCACATGATCCTCCATATCAACCATCTTGATTTCCCCCCACCCCCAAACTATAGCATATTATTTATTATGGATTGCAAGTTCTACCTAGACTCCATCCAAGTATCAGTTTCTTTGCTTTCCTCAAGCCAATCCCACTCACTTTCCTGGGTTGCTTACACCAAAACATAATTTTTGTTTTACCTATTACCCAACTCCTACCTTAAATTTAGCTGTTTAGTGTCTACTAAGAAATTCATCCTAGCTTGTATATGTCCTTGAAGTCCTCTTTCTTCCAACTTCACAGGAGGTCACCATTTGCATCAGTTTTCTCAGCCCCCATCTTTGTGGGAGGGAGGCCTTCCCTAGGTTCCCTGTCACTCATCTGTCAGACAGGAGACCCTATATTCTCCATAAGCTATATCAGTAGTGAAATTTAAACTAAAATTGTGCCAAAAATTGTATCACTTTAAAATCAGTTTGTCTATCCCTAATAAGTCTCACTTTTGATCTAATTCCAGGATGGAGAAGGAAAACAAGATACGGAGAGAAGACCTGACATTGAAGACAATTTTGCCTAACAGACTGTTATCAATTTCTACCTTGGATACTTTCAACTGCTTTTGATTTTCAGGATCCTACAAATTTCCAGCTGTTTTGAAAGCTGCTGATTAGTGAATATAAACTACTGATAACAGATTTTCTTTTCTTAACTTTCACAAACATCTCAGTCATTACTTTGTCCTTATATTCTATGTGAATGGGACATAACTGAATTTCATGTAGTAAATATAGTTCTAACTAAACAATAATGGGGTTAAAAGGTTGAACTCCTTTCAATGAGAAGAATATTCCATGATAACTGTGTCAAGGTTGCTGATTTACCAAAATCAGGTAATGCTTCCAGATATTGAAAATGTGATGTTGAAAAAAGCCAAGAACAAAACAAACACCTCCACCTGCAGGTTTAATGCAACTCTAAAAGACACCTTCTCACACTGCCACTTTAATGATCAAGTATATTCATTGACTTAAGCACTGATAGTACTTTTCTTTAAAACATCTAAAAAATTTTAAGATAGATACAATTAATTAACCATGATGACCGACTATTTTCAAACAAAGACTTTTCAATTTGAAGAGTGCACAAAAGACTGATAAGTCCTAATAAACATATAGAAGGATTATATGCTACATCTTCTAAATCCTCACAGGAAATCTAATGAGGAATAAAGTCAATCATGATTCGTAAGACCAATTGTAAATGTTTAGCACATCACCAGCACAAGGTTCAGCCAGTACCAGAAATTAGGAATGATAAAAATGGAATGCCATTAAGTTAAAAATAATGTTTTCCATTGAAACAGTGGCACACATAAGTATTCATGAGTAGCGTTATGTGATAAAACTGATCTACATGGTAATTTTTTGAACTTTAAATATATAAGTTCAAATTATGTACCCTGTGATGATGGCAAATTCAAATACAGAGACTGGTAATGAGTGAATGATAATTTTATCCAAAATTTTAAAAAATACAGTGTCAACAAAGTTGCAGGCTACAACATTAACATCAGAGGACTTCCTAGTGAAGTGAAAAAGCTGTATTTTCTCAGCTGTGTAGCGGGAAACATTTAGCAGAGTATGTGCATGAAATTTAAGTCTGAACCGACTTCTACTATGAAATGATGAACCATATGGTTAATGGAACAGCAGTGAGTGTCATTTACTTTAGCAAGGCTTCAATGCAGTCGCTCACAGCACTGTTGGGCCCCAGCTAGGGAGGTGTGGGTTGCATGAATGTTCTAAAAGTAACTTACTGCACCTTCAGTCTTAAAGGACAGTGGTCAGCATTTCATAGACTAAGGGTCAGCTCACTGCAAGTGGTTTCAATACTGGGTTGATGCTGTTTAACATCTTCATTGGTGACTTCGATGATAGGACAAAATGCACCCTCAGAAATCTTGCAGTTGGCACCAAATTCACAGGACCGGGAAGCATACTTCTGCAAGACTGCCCTTCAGAGGCATCTTTATAAGCAGGATGAATGGGCTGACAAACTATGAAATTCTACCAAGACAAATGAAAAGTTTTGCACTTGGGACAGAGTAAACCCATGTAAGAATACAGGGATTCAGTTGATCAGCTTTGCAGACAAGGATCCAGGTAGACCACAAGTTGAACACGAATAAAGAAGTTTGACCAAATGCCTGCCAGAATTCCCCTCTGACAAGTTCTGCGATTCAATGATCCCAGCTATGAAGGAGTCTGTGACAAATCTGAATTACTAATGGCGGTGGTAATGGTTATGAAAGGCAAAGGTGACCCAGTTCATGTAGTCTACCTGGATTTCTGAAAAGCTCTTAACAGTATCCCTCAAGCCTTCATCAAGAGCTTTGAAGAGATAGCTACTTGTTTTACAAACTGCCAGCGTGCCTTCAYGTCTCAGTGTGAGTCTAGGGAGCAATAACACTAACATCACATAGTACAGACATGGAAGTGAGGCAAAGAAAGGTTAAACTGTCCAAAGTGTTCAAGAGGCTCAGGTTCCCAACATAATACAGTTCTTTATCTGCATACCATTTTATTTGTTCAAAGTACAGTTTCAGTTAACTTCAGCTTTATCTAAAAGTACTCAGAACCTCTGCAAATGCATCCTCGTCTCAAAATTCATATCCTGAAGGTGAGGAATATGCAATCATGTCCAGTTAAACAATTCAGCTAAATTGAATGAACTATTAGTCTGATGCATTATGTTAGTTAGAAGCTTTGATGCAAAAGCAAAGGCAATTTTGCCACCTAAAAACACGTTTGTTTACCATTAGCTTTCTCTTTTTTCTCATTTTAATTATCTGCCTTCTTCACCAAACCCTTCACCTTTCAGCTTCAATAATAAAAGAGGCAGAGGCCTTAACAGACAAAAGCTGTACTATACTACGCTATACTTCTGATTTATTCTCCATTCTCTCTATCAAATAAGACAGGAACACCAAGGCATATGTGCAAAACATATAATTAAAATTTGCTTCATAATGCAGTAAAAGTCAAGTAAAGTTGACACAAACTTCTTTTAATATCTTAATTAAATACTAATTATAAATTATATTAAAGGGTTGATGATAATAAAAATCCCACTGTGTAGAACTACTGAAAGCCCAGCTTACATGGATTTAGATCTTTAGAGTGTACAAAACTCCAAACTGATCTAAGAAACTGTAGACCTGTGAGCTGCCATAGCTTCTCATCTTTCTACAGGCATCATTCACTATTCCTGCAGTGGACCCCAGAATTATTTGGTGGCAGCCAAAAGAAAAGACAAGGATCATGGCTTTCAATTTTAGGATCTGAGGGAGTGTTTGCTAATTACAGACTTTTCTGCATCTTTTTGTTTAGCAAATTTCTTTCTCCCTCTATCCATCCCTGTATTAAACTGCCTTCTTGTGTGCTTTGTCTCTTCAGCAACTCTTGCCACCAGTGCTTTTACCTTTCTAGTTATTGTCAATGAAATCAACTGAAATTAATGGCAGCCTCACCTGAATAACACACGATCTCAGAAAAACTTAGTAGTCAGATGCTCAAAGTGGGTCCACTGTGGAGTATAAAGCTATCCAAAATGTCTTGCCTAGAAGGAAAAGCCTTTCTTCTGCAGATTACTGTGCATTAGATCATGCAAGCTACATATTGCACTGTCCAGAACTCTACTTTTATCTAAAATAGTTAGTTTAAATTTAACTCAGCTATTTTTAATCAACCTTGTAGCCTGCAGCATAAATATCCAGTGCTTCCACTGATATATTGTCCAAGATGAAATGAATTTTTGCAGCTCCTTATTTCTATGGGATCTATTAAATTATTGGGAAGCAGAGGACATAATGCCTCAACTATTATCAAGTGTCCTCTTTCCAGTAGGCTGCAAAAACTTGGTTCAAATACACAAATTCTATCATTGTACAAGTTCAGTATATTCCAAAATATCTTAAGATAAATGTGACCAGAGAATGCTTCCTTATTCAGTTTTTCAGAATAACAACTGAACAATTAAAATGAACCTCAAAACCTCTGTAAATCTAGACCACCTTTCTGTAGTGCAGTTGTGATGGAGAACAAATTAAAAAATCATAATACTATATTATTCAAAAATAGGCACAGAACCAAATATTGCTATGAGCTATGCTTGTACTGCATATTGAAAACTACATATTTTGCAATAAATTAATAAAAAAAGCATTTGGGTAAGAATGGCCAGTAATGTGCATCAGGAATAATACATAATTAAGATGACATACTAATCCACTACTTCTTATAATGTTTTCTGTTTTTCTCTTGAAAACAAATTTCACAGGAAATGAAGTTAGGTGTTAAATACAGCTTTCCTATCCAGATAACATGGAAGTGCTAACTCACTAAAGTAATAGTGATAATTGGTTTTGACCTTATTTATTGTAGAATATGTTGCTGAATTTGTCTAAACAAAGAAAGGAATTTATGCAAAAATCAATTTCTTTATGTTTGTTGTGTTTGCACATGACTAGTTCAAGCAAAACATTTTATTTAAAAGCTAAGAGTTAGCATAAATATTTTCAAGTAATTTTACTAGTATAGATCCAAATGTAATGCTCCTTCTGTTTACTGCAAATACAGATGCTGAACATCAATACTGCATACTTGCAGTTACCTCAAATGAAACATTTAAACTGCAGTGGTTCAATCTATGAAGTATTTCTGGAACTAATCGATAATGAAATGGGAATTTTAAGAGGACAGTTGACAGCCCTGGTAACTGACAGTTTTATGCACAAGGATTTCAGTTTATAAATATAATAATTTGCCAATTTTATTTACTCTGTAGCTTCATTTCACTTTCAAATTTCAAAGATTCTTTCCCAGAATGGTAATAGAATTTCTAAACATTTAAGATCTCTGGACTTATCCCATGTTTTAGAATAACCCGACTTTGTAAAAACTATCTCCTCATCCAGTTCTGTCAGGAAAACGACAGGAAAATATTCTAAAGTAGTAATTCAGGATTAAATTACCAGAACTGCAAATGTAGTTAGAAAGCCTAAAGCATAGCAGAACTACTATATTTCCACTGCAAAAAGAGGAGGACCATGCAACTGTTATTCAATAATTCCCTGCAATTTGCAGACTAGAGTTATAAAGCAGCTCCTCATAGAAATCTTCAACAGAAATCAGCACAGATGGGAGCAGTTTTAGGATGAAAGATATTCTGAAAAATCTATCAACTGGCTGATGTAACTATTTACATTTAGAGGGAAAAAGAAAGAAACCAGAACTCAAGGGAGGCTCTGTTACCTGACTGTACAGAGGCTTCTAACTTGTTATTCGCTGAGTTTTACTCCTCTTAAGAGTAGATGTCCCTGCAAAGGACCATGACTTCATGTTGAGCACAGTGGCACATTCCGAGAACAAGAAGGACTCTGTGTATTCCTCTCTTGGCTTTGCGTACCTGGTATATTTCCCCAGGATCAAAGCAGACGATGGGCTATGCATCTAAGAAGATCAGCACAAAGGTTAAAGAACAAGCTAAAGCAGGCTTAATTAAGCTATGGTTCTTAGCACTTCGGTCTTGTATACTACAGTCCTACTCACAGTATCTTCTGATCTACCCTTTCACAAACAATGTGCATCAGATCTTGCCATGGACTGGGAAATTATCTTCTTTCACTTCTCCATTGAAGGAGTCTGTTTGCAGGTCTCTTACAAAGAAAAGTCACCAAAGAAAAGTAGTTGGACCTCTACTGCAACTCATGTTGCTCAACATCATCCAGGAGAAGGGCTAAGAAAATGAAGTGATAAAATTTTCTGAGATAGAATTTTTGGAGAACAACTAATCAGGTAGTTTAGGTATCAAACATAAAAGCCGATTTGCTTAAAGACCTCACTTATGATACTGGCACACCAAATTCAATGTATTTAATTCAGTATTCAAAGTACTGCATGAAGAAAAAAAAAAAGTGCCCAACCTTGTTTACACAGTGGTGGGCTCTGAACTAGCTATTATTGCTTAGGTATGAGACCCTGAGAGTATAATTTGTAGTTTTATGAAAACATCTACTCAGTCCTGACAATATGACAATAAAAAGAATTATTAGGCAGACTGGTACCCAAAGAGAAAAACATTACTATGCCACTGTATAAATCCATGTTGCATGAGCAACTTGACTGTGCTTTTTGTCCCTCCCTCTGTAAAAAAAACTTGCAGTAAAACTGGAAAAAGAACAGAGAAACTCAACAAGAATGATCAAGGATGTGGGAGGCTTTTCATACAAGCAGTTATTAAACAACTGAGATTTTTCAGAATGGAAAAGAGGTTACTACAAAGATATACCAGGAGCTTAAAAAACAAAAAAAAAAAAAAAAAAAAAGTGTCTTGGTGACTAGGAATACAGAACAATTGTTCATGGTTTCTTATCATACAAGAACTAAATAAAGTAAACAGAAGATGTGCACAATGAAGAAAAAGAGATACTTATTCTATCCAGAAGTCATTAAATTGTGAAAGTGTCTGAAACAGAATGTTATAGACGCTAATATCACATGGGTCCAAAAAGGAATTAAATTTATGAGTGAGGCATCCATCAAGAGCTATTAAAGACAAGCAGTTTCTGCAACAAAGATCACTAGAGAAAAGAAAGTATATTAGAGGAATTTTACATCCTTTTTCTTCTTTTGTAATTTTCCCTAAGCACTCTTAGAGCAAAGATACTGGAGTAGATGTATCTTTGTTCTAACCCAGAGAAGTTGCTAATATATATATGTTGTTACTCAAAGTAGACATTAACTCAGCACTTCATAAGCACAAACAAAACATTAATCTTTGTTTAGCATCAACTATTTCTTAAATAGAGTGTTCAGCAAGTTTTAAAACACTATAACTATTCCCTCCAACAAATACATCTCTACCATATGTCTAGGTTGGGAAGAATTATAATCGTAATGCAAAACAAATTTTTAAAAAATGACACTTTCTCCAATCATTTATTCATGGCAGACTGGCAACCAGATGAATTGTTTGGATCCCTTCCATCTTAGGCAATCAGTTTCCCAATTCTTATACTAAATAACTACATAGAGAAAGCTTATGTGGTTTTCCCGTGCTCTAGGTTTTCACCATTTTGCATCTTTTTTAAACGTTTTGACACAATATTGCACTACGTATACCTCTGCTTTATAGCCTTTGTATGGCACCTTCTTTTTTTACTACGGCCAAAATTGCATTTCCATATAAATCACTTGCTAATCTACTTAACATAAGTTTTGATGAGAGCATGATCCGTTTAGAAAATTGGCTTGAGAATCTATTGACAATTTAAATCTGTATACAACACAACCACAGGGATATTTTGTTAGTCTGTTTACTTATTTCCTTTGGTAGAAAATGTTAAGGTTTTTTGAGGGGTTGAGGGAGGGAAGAGTGGGGTTTTGTGGGAGTGTTTTTTTAAATCCAAAAGCATCTAAAATACATTTGGATAATTGCACACAGGTTTTTAGGCCATATATAAAACATAATAGTCATTCAACTAAATAAGAGCTCCAGTCATCAGAGGGAGTGGAGTTAGCATCAAATATATATTCATCAAATATATGCAACCCACACATACATAAACGTTCCTACTGAATTCAGCTCGCATGTATCTCTCTAATGAATACATAAATAATTATTATATGCAATTATGAGATGTTTGTTTCTGAGCAGCTAGAAAGCCAGCAGTGATGAGGAGCAAGAAGCATCACAGGTTAGAATACCATTATCTGAGACCATAAAAATAGCTTTGACAGACTGGAGTATTTTATATTCTTTCCTCCCTAACCATACAGTTGTCAATATTTATATGGAGTTGTAGCTTAAATTCTGGGGTGCCACATTCCTTAACTCTATACGTATCCCAACATTTTTAGCAATGACAGCATATGGGAAGCTACTTACAAACACTTAAGAGATCTGTGGTATATTAACCAGGCAAATGCTTGATGACAAGAGATCAAGACTTATTGAAATAAAATTAAAAAAAAAAAAAAAAAAAGAAGAAAAAAAGACCTTTTCATGCATATCTTCAAACATACAAAATAGTTATATCACTACAGGATTAAATTGATCCTACTTTCTAAAACTTAAAATAACAACATGTAAATTCCATTTTCCTTCATTAATATATGACTTCAGAAAATGAAGTTATCAGCTAGTCAGAAATAACAATTTGTCACAATGGAATCCTTTTATCTAAGCATCTTGTGAATGCACTAAAATGACTGGCATTATCTAATATGTATACTAGCAACTGTTGCAAACTAGACYAATAAGATTATTAGATGTGTTAGAGAACAATATTCTGGCTTTAAAAAATGTCATATATTTTTCTTAAAGTGACTATTTWTTCAAATGCTTTTTAGATTACAATATCGATCACAAAAACACCTCCACCCAGAAAAAAAAATTTAAGCCTAAAAGATATCTTCTAAGGATTTTTTTTTTTAAATTAAGTATTCCCACTGGCTATGTGATAAATCTATTCATTTTTATAGAACAAAACCCAATWTATAGATAATTGGTGTGTTTCATTAAGGGCTGGTAGTATTGTAATTTTTTTTATCTTTCTGAAGTTAGAAATCAACTTTTTACTATATTACATTTTTTTTWAAAAAAGCTAGGTTGAAAACAGAAATAATGCATTTGTCATATTTAACTAATATTGCAATTGTTCTACCCTCTCCAAACTTTATAGCTTTAGAACCTTAGAATGAACTGAGCATTGAAAACTTACTAGAGACACGATTTTGATTTAGAAGTAGGCCTCTCCTCCCTGCAGTTCAAAGTAGGTCAGGAGACGGAAGTTAGTAGGATAGATATACATTTCTGCTTTCYGAAGGGATGCATCATGAAGCCCCTTGCAAATCACCATCTGTCTCATTTTTCTCCCTTATCACATTTTATAAACAAGCCACAAAAAGGTTGACAAATACACGGTAGAAAAGCTCAGAAATCCCACGGCTGCTCTGAATTTCTCCCTCTTATTCCATGGCATCCCTTCAGCATATGGGTCAAGAGCACTTATACGAGCACAACTTTTGCATTTACTTAATCCTTTTTGACTTGAGAATGAGGAGGGAAAGACAAAACCAAGGCCTGAGAGCATTAAGTAAGAGGAAACTAAACAGAAATTATTTTAAGTTAAAAAACTAACTAAATAAAACTGAGGCAGAATGTATGATAAACAGATAGACAGGAAAACGGACCATCTCTCTGAACACAGTGAAAGCATATTACCACCTATGAAGATCACTGCAGTTACTACAGTTTGAGTGTCCTTGTAATAAAGGCAGTCATAACAGGAAGAGTATAACAGTTGGTAAGTTAGATGCTCTCCTCTAGCCTATTACGTGTCTACTTGTGCTATTTTTCCCCATAGGAAGTTTGAAATGGAAGAGAAAAATATGCCTGAGGGAGTGCGGTGGTGCACTTCCCCCCCCGCCCCCGGCTGCCCTACGATCTCAGGAATTCCTGTTAGGCCTTGGCCTTTGTGTAATGAGTTGGGCAGTTAAGCCTCCCTTGACCGTCCCAGGAACTCTTGCATGGCTAAGGTGGGGAGCGGCACTGACTGTACCAGGAACGCCTGTTGCCTGGCCAAGGTRGGGAACGAGAGAATAATTCATCATCCCCTGACAGCCCTGGAACATTCCTTACCTGGATTGTAGCTCGAGTGGAATGGTACCATTGTTACTRGAATTTTGAGGATTCCAGTAATTACYGACCTGCAYTGTGGCCAGGATGGAAATTTACAGATTACTAAAGCCAATCATCTTGTGACCCTATACACAGTGGTCCTAAGTGAGGCCCTTTGAGCTCTCCTGGACCACAGCGGGCTGCGACCAGCATCTCCCTCTGAGCGGGACACCACTCAGAGCTTGTGAACTCTCAAGTTTGCAAAGTTTGGAGGACCATCGCTGAAAGCAGGACCTGGGCCAAAACCATTCACTCCTTGAGGCTCAACCCTTGCCCGTYGAGAAATGCCGAGACATTTGAAGTGAATATTTCACTGAACTTAAGGGGAATTTTTACAGGTATCCCTTTGTACATTTATATATTTTTGTGTCTGTGTGCGTGCATGTGTGAATTGATTTAGGTACCCGATAGCAAGTATAATATAAATATTGCCATCCCGAATCTGGAATTAAGTCATTGTTGTGATTGTAGTAAATTCTATTGACTCACTTAGTGAATGTTAAATTAGTCAATGATTAAGTGCTGCTAAAATATTGTGATCCACCTTAAAACTGTGAATGAACCTTAGACTGCTACTAGACACATATAATCCCTTACACATAAACTGTTGACCAAGTCTGGGACTAGGAGTGGATCCAGCTACACCTAAGCTCCATTATGAGTTCAGAAAGCAAGGGGGTCTACCCTGAACCTTGTGACTCAAAGGGAGGCTTTCCTTACTCTTTGTATTTCTTCCATTAGACATAAATTGTTGACCAAGTCTGAGACTAAGACTGGACCTAGGTGCACCTAAGCGCTATCAGGAGGTTAAAAAACAAAGGGGTCTTTTCTGAACCTCATGAGTCAATGGGAGGGTCTCCCTTACCCTTTTACATCTTCGGTCTTTGTATAAATCACTCTAGCTCGATTCTAACTCGATTTTCCTTTGTATGTTTCATCCATATAATAAGTGACAGAGTGAGCCTTGCCATCAAACTTTGTTAAGTCATACTTTTATAAATTCCTATTAAAACCACTTTTTGCTAATACTTTTGATGGTGTTTCTTTAGGCGATCTAAATCACTCATCTGCGACAAGAAGTCACCAAGCAAGAAACTCTTGCAATTCTTTCCAATACTTCCACTCTTTTCCCTGGTCAGGGCCATGCAGCAACTATAGAGCCCAGTAGTGTGGAACTRGCCAGAAAGTGCTCTCAAAATTGACATAAAGAAGGCATTTTCAAATAGGAATTCAAAGTCTTAAGTGGGTGCCTTAAAAAGCACCCATCAGGTTGAACTATATACCTACACTTTTATCTAAGGGTACGTATATGTTATTCATACACATTTCTATGTGTACAGCACACAATTTTAAAATAAACTATTCTCCTTTTATAAAATAGAAAAAAAAAAAAACAGGTAGGAAACTTCAAATGGTTAATGAAGCATTTAATTTAGGAGGCCGAGAAAATCACTTCCTTTATTTTTATTTAAAATGTAGTATGTTGACAATTTTCATACTGAAAATCAATTTACCCACATTTTCTTTGAAGTTTTCTATAAAATATTTAGATCCAAGTATTTAATTCACTGTTTATTTCAGTTGGCCAAAAATAGTGTCTTATTGCTGATGGCATATATGGATGTGCTAGGATAGTTGTAAACYGCAAAAACATACAACATACCAAAACACACTGTGGAAGCACAATATTGAAGAGAAAAAACAAAACAAAACAAAACAAAAAAATCAAAAGCTATGGAGGAATACTACAGTAAAACTTGAAATTATGCTATTATGTTTTGGAAATGAAGTTAGTAATGAAATTTCCTGAAATAAGAATACTTTGCCAGGACCTAATTCACCACGAACAATGGAGTGAACTAAAAGGGTTTCTTCTCCAATATATTTCTTTGCAAAGGAGACATTTTTGAGCTAATTTTTCCKTATTTTATGTAATGGATATTTGAGGGCATTCAATCAAAAAACTTTCCCAATATACTGTAATACACTTTTCTATAACACTAACATCTACAGAAAAGCTCACAAGCTTTGCAAAATTGGAATTATTTTTTTATTAACCCCATTTCCAAAATACTTTCATATAATGTAGGTGCAAAACTGTGTCTTCAGATTCTCTTTTTATAGTGTAAATGTCAGATATGCTTAAGAAATCCAGGTACCTCAGGAATTACTAAAAGCCTTTTACAATCATCTTCTGACTGTAATAATTTTTCTATTTTTATTTACCCAGATGCAAGGACGAAACCAAAGCAAGCAAGCATAGTAGATGAGTTATCCAAAACAACCCCAAACCAAAAACCCAACAGCCTTCTTTTGGGAAAGCTTGTTCTTTTGACTCCATAGTACTCTGAGAGGTATAAAGATGAAAAAACATGCTCTAAATTTTTGAAAAAAATTACTTAGTAACACTTTTCTAAAGTGAACATTAGTGCTTAATATTTAAGAATCACCAGTAAACTCAACCTCGCATGGAGCATAAAGCAATGTAAAGCACCTCAAAGCATCCTCCAAAGGAATAAATTGATTCTTGGACAGAAAAGGCATCTTACTCCTTCAGTCTTCATCCGATACTTAAATTATCTTAGTGATCAAAACGCTCTCCTTTTGATGATTCGGGGCAATGAATTAGAACCACATTTTCTTTCATTTTTTTCTATTCCTCAAGAACAACTGACAAATGACTGCTGAGTCTTACCACATTACATCAAAGTTCCCTTAGATTTCAAGTTAGCAGTGCTTCTGATAGTCTTTTAATTTTCCAAATATTTTATTATTTAAATTTCATGCTAAACTAATAAACCATTTGCTTCAACATGCAGTAATGATCTCCTTTTATTAAATGGGTTTTACATTGGTACATTCAGTTGTATGGAAAATAAAACAACTATCTAGGCACATAAGGAAATACCTGAGATGCAGTTTTGAACATTTCATCCATGTCTTAAATTCAGACTAATACACTGTGGTTTTTGTAAGAGGAAAAGGATCTCTATGCTGTTTCCTAAAGAAGTCAAATACTAAATATGATTTCAGTTATTTTTAAAGGAAAGGTAACTTTTATTGAGATTTAATATGATAATATTGGCAACTATTTTAGAAATTATGYTTAAATTAATATTTATTGTTGGCTAACAGTGTTTATAGCCAGTTACTCTGGAAGTTGAAATTGGTGACCAATTTTAACTATGAAATCCAGATAAAGAGATAATGCCATGGGTGCAAAGGAAACAAGTAATGCAATGGTTATCGAGGCTTTCTTACTAAATAATATTTTATGAGCCTGTTAATATTTATTATAGTTCCAGAATAGCAATTCTGCCTTGAAGTAGAGATACTTAATGTTCTTGCTTGTGGATTAGCTAGTTATTGTCTCCTTTAATGCACAGTCATTACTCCTTATGTTCTGACGGTATTTTCTCTTTCTACCCCCCCTCTGCTGTTATGGAGAAAGAGTGCTTCCTTTAAAATTGTTAATGAAGGAAACTGTAATTATAAATTATTATTTTAAATTTGCCTTGAAATGTTCCTTACGATATCTAGATAAAGGTGTTCGTGGATGTTAGAACATCAGTCACAGCCTAATCTTACAGGTACATTGCTTTGCAAAGATGAAAATATCTTCAGAATTCACAACATAAAATAGTTGCAACAATACTGTAACTCACCACAGATAACCCATTCCCGAGAAACAACTAATAGATCAATTACTGGGGGACTTTGATAACCAAACCCAGATATGTATAATTGCTCAGTGTTTATTTTTTCCTCAGCATTCTGTGGCATTCTCCACAGCATTGAAATAAGCTCACTGAAAGGCATATAAGACTTCATTCTCAGGCATTTTGAGCCAATAACAAACATTATGTAAGTCAATCTCTTCCAATCCTCTTGTCTGAAATAATGATACTATAACTAAGGTGTTTGGTTCCAATCTGCATCCTCTGCAATCCCGTATTTCACAGTGCTATCTCTAGCAACCTACATCACTGAACAGAGCAAAAGCTCCCAGGTAAATGCACTGATGGGATCAGAGGTCAGCAGAACTCAAGGTTCATAAACAATATCTCCTAATTTCCTYGTTATTTCCTTATAGCCAAAGACCTTGTGAAATATTTGTTTCACCTACTCATCCAAACCTAACATGGCCTTAAATTTGTTACTTGATTCCCCAAAACACGAMGGAAAAACCTTTGGCACCTGGTCTTAACTAAAGGTCAAATTCTAAATTTACAGAACTGCAACTCATTTATTTAGCATCACAATGTAATCATGTTTTATTAATACTCCATTTCTAGATATCTGGCCTTAGGAAATAACAGCTTATTCACACGTAAATGTGATTGGTTAATTTTGACACTTTTTATCCAGTTCTTAAATTACCCAAATCAGTGCAAACATTCTACGACCTAGGAGAGACAGTAGCAGGGCTACATAAAATGATGAATATCATACTTCATCAGAGCTTCATGACAAGCATGTACAATATCTGATCTTGCAGTACTTTGATAAAATCTTTCATTCTGTGCTATCCAGAAGGAAGACAAGTATCAGGCAAAATTTTAAAAGAATAAAAAACTTCAGCTGCATGATACTATTTAAGGATTATTAAATGTTTTGAGTGTATGCTATAAAGAAGGTATGTTAAAATCTGTTATCTTCTACACTGATCCAGATCTGAACAGGCAACAGCTTAGCATTTCTCAGAGGACTACTACATTGTCAAACAGCAACACTTACGACTTTTTTTTTTTTTTAAAAAAAAGGGCCCTTTTTACTCAGAGACCTTTTTTTAATTAAAAAAAAAAAAAGAAAATATTTCTATTAAAAAAAAAATTAACAAAAAACCCCCAAAACCCACAAAAAACCACACACAGTCTTACTGGGGAAGCAACAAATAAACACATTTATCACCATTTGGAAATCACTTGGCATCAAAATAAATTGACTTAGTGGTTGTCGTGGTTTAAGCCCCGCTGGCAACTAAGCACCACACAGCCGCTCGCTCACTCTCC
>JASVER010000284.1:82934-169011 GCA_030449065.1 Oceanodroma leucorhoa
AAAAATTTTTTCACTGAAAGGGTAGTCAGGCATTGGAACAGGCTGCCCAGGGAAGTGGTGGAGTCACCATCCCTGGAGGTGTTCAAAAAACGTGTGGATGAGGTGCTTTGGGACTTGGTTTAGTGGGCATGGGTACTGGGTTGATGGTTGGACTTGATGATCTTAAAGGTCTTTTCCAACCTTAATGATTCTATGATTCTATGATTCTATATGTGATCATAATGAGCCCTGCATTTATGGGGACTTCTTGCTGCTTGCCTTTCCACATGATTCAAGACACAACAAAGCACCAAGTTTGGCAATTATATTAGGCACTGGCCTCACATTTCCTCCTAAAAGCTAAGTCTGAAGACAAGTTCTGTAATTTCAGCCCAGATCAACTTCTGTAATAGTTGCTGTTACTGTAGGTTTATATATCACTTCATTCATTATCTCAGCAATAAGGAATGCTTGAAATCTGAATCTGATGTTTGTGACATGAATGGCATTTCAAAACTGAAGGTACTTTTAAATATATAAAGCAATAGCATGTACAGTAACAATATACATGATCCTGAATAACAACTGCACGACAGATTAGATATTGTTAATAGCGTTGAGTGGTACCTGAAAGCACAAATAGTACCAGTGAAACTATAAAGCATCRCTAATAGAAGAAGGGACTAAAATATTAGGTCATATTTTGTTTTGGCTACCTAATTCTTTCTGCCAATTTCTTGTACATCTAGTGGTAATTTTTACACTCAAGTCCTCAGTGTGAGGGCCTTCCACAGCCCCTTTTTTGAGCATAGGATAACATCAAAACCAGTTCTACACTAACAATAGAAAACAATTCTGAAAGATATTGCTATTTTTTTCTTCATTTTATGCAGGATGTCAACTGTTACATAAAACATTTAGTTCTTTTATTCAAAGTAAACTTGTTATTTGCATTCATTGTATTCAATYAGTTTTGTTCACAGATGTATAAATTAACATCACACTTTCTCCTGCAATCACAAAGGGAAGTGTCTACATATACATCTGCATCTGGCGAGTGATCAAACAGAATAATTTATTACTATTTATTGCTTGTGGTATGCCTTGAGGTTTTGCCACCCACCATGAAGGCCACCTGAATTACCTGCTTTGAAATTTCCTTTTAGATGGTACTTTAAAGGAGGTGATTTTAGAAAAGAGCACTAGAAGACAGACAAAAAGAGACAGCATTTACAGCAAACACAGAATTACCTTGATACCATGGGAGACATAGCACAAGGAAAGAAAATCCTTGAAAAATAAAGGAAGCACATCAGTTGAGTTTTGGTTTATAGAAGATAAAGCTTTCAGGAATCTGTATTCCCCCTTTCTAGCTTTTGTTTGGCTCCACCATCTTAGGCTTTTAGCCACCCTTGCAGAAAAAGTGAAATATATTTTTCCCTGTCTAAAAAACAACGTTCACTGATAGAAAATCCTTTAGCTTGGGGCTGGCTGGGGAATGAAAACAAAAAATCAAAAGAAAATACTAAGATGGAGTTGGATCACTTTGAGATAGAATTTTACATGATGTGGCCAAAGCAGTAGAGGACTGAACCAGCTGATTTCTTCAGTCCCAAGCTCCCAAAACCTAGCTAGATCTAAACTTTTTGTTTCATCTTCTTATATTAATGGAGATAATTTTTCAGGCTCCTCTCTGCATACACTATTGATCTAAACTCTTATGGCATCTAGTAGACAGATATCTAGTAGATAGATGCTATAGCGCAAAAAAAAAAAAAAAAAGAAAAAACAACTCATGATATGAGTGAAAACAGCCAATACCCAGAAAACCACGACAGTCTTGCCAATATGCAAAACACTGCAGAAGCCGGTAAACATCTTCATCTGCTTCTAACATTTTGTGAACCTGGACTTGGCACAAACCTCCAAGGCAGAGAGCACCCTCTCAAGCATTTTCTTTCTTTTTTACTGCCTCAGTGTCTGACCTTCTGAAGGGGGAATGGGATTTTTCTTCCACTGCATACAGTTACTCACATTTGGTTTTCCTGTTTGTTTTGAACTAATTTTGTCAAATAGAATGAGGCTGTCAAAAGAAATTCACAGAAGCAAGCAAGCATGTATATGTATGTATATATGTATARATATATATTTATGTGCATGTTAACACCTTTAAAATAGGCAATGATTAATCTTTGTCCTTAAGGTGGTTTATTTTCTACCACTAGAGGAAAAATAGAATTGCTGTTATCTGTGGGAACTCTTCATAAAGCAGTACAATCTACAGTCATGTTTGATTCTAAATTTACAATCTTTAGATGACAGTCAAATTTCTAATTAAGTATACCAATGAAAAAAATTCATACCTGCAAGTGCTAATGAAACAGTACTGATAATTAATCCCACAGATATGCATTCATATTTAAATAAAATGTAGTTGCCTAATCCTTTAAAAAGAAACCACTTTAAGGGAGTAGGTTGTTCAACAGCATAGTGAAGATGGCTTTTAACCGTATCCAACTGTGTTCAAAACCTTATGCAACTGTTTTTAAATACCATTTGAAATCACAGCTAGAAATGTGCATGCTAGTTGTATGTTTGGTTATTACTATCCCCTTTTTAGGGTCAGGCTGATGAGACAAATATCCCTAACGCCTTCTCTCAGCCTTTTTCCAGCCTTCTCATTTTTTTCAAAGGTTCTTCTGTGCAGCATGATCCTGTGCTCAGTTAAGCATGTTGATAAACGATTACATTTAGAAAATGAGAGCTGTTAATCTTCACCAAATTAAAATGTCTTAAAAATATATTTTGTTATCTATAGTACATTTTATATTTTAGCAGCTTTAGGTACAAACTGGCTTCAAAAGTACCCTCGGGGAATTGCCACATATAAAAACTGTGGTTCTATGACCCCTATCACCCCTCCCCTACTTCTGTCACCTAGTCCTAGCATTTCTGTGCTCATATGACTCTGTCTTAACAAACAAGGCATTAGAACTGCTTCCCTTCTATGCCCTTTCTTCCACTCCTTCTCCATACTTAAAAAGCAAATCATTAGAGTTACAGAAATAAAGAAGAAGAAAGAAAAAAGCCAACCCTTTGTATTCTGTGCAGCAGTTTTGAATAGGATTAATTTTTCCAGCATTGCAAACCCAAATTTTCTCCACTGCTATTCTGAGTGAATAAATGTCAGTAGCTCTTGTTCCAGCAGTTGGGCAGACAAACTTTGAGGAGAGTTCATCAGTTCTCAAATCCACCACTCCACTGTTATTAGGGATAGAGGCAATCCACTGGGAGTACCAAGTATGAAATTGAGATTAGGTTCTAAATGTAGATGAAAAAGGTGGAGATAAAAGAATGAAAAACCAGTGACAAACACCCTGTCAAGCTCAATGGACAGAGGACCATGAGAGGGGTCAAAAATTCTACAAGCATTTTTTATTTAAAATAAGTTATGTCTTTTAAACTTTTTTAAATAACAAATAAGACCATAATATTTTAGAAGATGATCCCCTGCAAATACAGTTACTCAGTTATAATCATTCACTCATTACATAGTTATGAAAAGTATTTAAAAAAAAAATCCTTCCTATTTTGTCTTCAATTTGTTCTACATGTTTGAAAGTGTCCAAGCCGRTGAAAAATAATTTTTTCCATACTGTCCAAAATGGTAATTTCAAAATTATAATATATAATTACAGTGTAACACAATTATAACTTTGGAATGCAAAATTGAACTGGTTAAATACTTAAAGAAAATTCTGGAAAAAAAAWCAGTTTTATTTCTGTTTGGAATTAATAGTTTCAACATTCCTATTTCACTTTATTGAAGAAAATTAAAATGTTTAATTTTATCACAGATTGATGCTTAAATGAGGAGATACTCATGTGTGGAGTGGCATGTGGAAGATGTGACATGGGTGCTTCTTGCGTATATTTCCTCATATGGATCTGGTTCCCTGTCTATATTCATTCTCAGTATCCTGGTAAATCCAGACTTGCCATTACTAGTAACAGGTCACAGGCTTTGCCTTCAGCAAACAACACAGACCTCTGGACTGGGGCTGTCACATTTGCTTTGCCTAGGGTTGGCTTGGCTTGTGTGGAGAGCTTGGTTTCAGCTTGTTTAGACATAAGAGCAGCAGTCGAATAACCAGATGGCTATCATTTAATTTGTTTTGGTTTTACTTAGCTTAGCATACATTTATAGCATTATGTTATTTTTGTTAATGCTATTGATGTAGGTCAGAATGACTGAATTCAAATTGTCTCGAGACCAAATGCAATGGAACAATCCTTAAATTTATTTCAAGAGTATTTGTTTTGCCTTAATTACAGATACTAATGGTRTGCCACATTCCTTTAGCCTGTTTGGCACACAATGTACAATGAACTACTACCTTTCTTTAGGTTTCATTTTTGAACGATGTAATGAATATGTAGACAATTAAAAAACACTACAAAGAAGAATGAATCTTGCTCTAGAAATCACCTTCCAAGATACTCTTATAGTTTTAAATAGGGTCTTCTCCACCATTGTATGGCAACAAAGAAACCTAAATAATTCCTAATTTTATGTAATCTAATGTTTCCATTATCATTCATATTAAGGCAACGCTTAACATACCATATGGACATGATCTTCATTATTCAAAAGTCCACTAAAAATATACAACAAAAAGCTATCCTTATGTCTGGAGTTTTACAACTATGCAAAATTGTCCCTCAGAGGCACATCAAAGTCTTATTTGGAAGAACARTGTTATGCTTCTATTAATACACGGTTTCAGTGTTTGCAAACAGCATGCTAACACTTGAAACATGTCTTTAACCTTCTTGGATTGCTATATACCCTTCCTATATATTAGATATATATGCTTCCATATATATTTCCACATCTATGCCTATAATCAAAATCTACATGTATAACATCTATCCATATAATCGTAGATAATGCATAGGTATGTTTCTATAGATGCTATGTAATTCTGTATGTTTTGGTAAGTCAGACTTGTATCACAACTTTTAATAAAGAAATTAAGGTATTTCCTAGTGTTTTAACGGTACAGATGAATTAATTTATCTCACTGCCACAAAGTCCTAACATCTCCCATTCTCTCCCTCTCCCCCTTCTTTCTCGGCTGTACTCTCACTTCTTTTGCATGAGTTATGGTCTGACCCTTCACTTATTCAATTCAGGTCACCCAGCTGGCAGAAAATAAGCAGGATTGGGGGTGGCATGTGCAGGGTGAATATTTTTCTGCTGATTTAGTAAGTGACTCAAGGGGAGAGACCATGAGTGTCAGGACACTGCAGGAAAGGCAGTCAGATAATGTCAGGAAGCAGGATCAAGTTGTTTTTTTTTGAAGTGGTAAGCCATTCATTCAGCTAAGCAGTATCACAAAAATCACACTTTCTGAAATACTTTCAGGGAAATAAAAATAGAATTCAATGGGCAAAACTAGGAAACTTTCAGTCATCTTGATGATTAATTTCATGTTTATTCTTATTGCTTTGCATGCAGCCWTTTTTTTCCAAATATCTATTCATTACTTTTTACTTTTAAACTCTGTAAGTAGTTTTGGATCTTTTTTCATTTGACATCATCTACAGCGGCTGAGAGCTGTCAGTTGTCCAAAGATAAAGTACAAGAAGACTAAAGCAACAGGCTGTAATGACTCAAAATGAAGATACATTAACAAACTAGTCAATGCATAATCAAACTATAATTATAGGAAGAGTTGAGCACAAACTTGATCTGCTATGCTGCCAGGTTGCTGAATGTGGAGCAACAGCTATTGAAACAAAAGTCAGATTTCAAGATTCAGTCTTAGATTTGAGGTAGATAAGAGTGAAAATCATCAGTTCTGATCTGGATGTAACAGAATATATGGATGTATCTTATATTGCATGTAACATACTATATAAAAGCTCTCAAAAATCTTTCTTCTTTCTGCTACTGACCACCATGTTGACCCATACGCCAGTGGTTTGGTCAAGATGTTCATATGTACTGTACGCATTTGTCCCCAGTCACCTTTGGCATTCAGAGAACGAATACCCGGCAAAACTACACCATAAATATACATCTCTCTCCAAGACCTGTGAAGACATAAGACACCTAATAGAAGTGGTATATTTGTTGTTGGGTATGTCAGAAATGGTCTTATCAGCACTCATAAATACAGGGTGTGGAGAAGTGTTCTAGCTTTTTCAGTTCTATTGATTATGTCTTGACCACATTACTTCCCACTTGTGCACAACACAGACTTATCAATGCATGTTGGCATTAAGAAAGATTATCCACAAATTCTCCATTACCAAAGTCCCTCAGAAATCTGGACACTAGTAGATATCATTGGTTTCTGCTAAGAAGTTCTCTACTATATCATAACTGTTAAATTGTACTCATTGTTTAAGTACAGCATCAGGATGTATCAAGATTTAAAAATAAAAAAAAAATACCATTTTAGAAAAACAAAGCAAGAGAGARAAAAGAAAACTGAAAGAAGAATAGGCTAATCTTTGTACTTACGAAAAGCTCTATAGAATTCTTCCAGAGCTAGGTGCTTGTCACTGTTATAATCATCRTATTTCAGCAAATCGAACAGAGAGCAGTCAGACAGATCCTTGCCAAGCTCATCCCGCTTTATTACCTGACAAGAAAATTATAACCATGAAATTACATTTGAGCTCTTAGAGTTCTCTGGTATAATTAATTGCTTCTAATAATCATTTAATAGATCATTTTAAGGTTGCTGTGGGGCAATGAACTATAACTGTGTAAAGTCAGGGATTTCCAGTTACTTTGTAATTATTTATTGCAGTTTTAAAAGTTAATAGCTTTAGGACAGACTCACTGAGATTACACAAGAGTTTTTAGAAAATATAGAGAATATCTATGATGGAGATAGAGAGAGCACTATAAAGACACTGTGAATGTTAAAGCTGATTTTACTTTACTTTACTTACTGGTGATTAAGAAACATCCAAATATACTTGAGATAATATTTTTCCAAGTACACATGGTGTAATGTCTTTTTCCTCTCAGTCTAATTCCTAACCACAAAAAGCAAAATCAGACATTTTCAAAATTAACTAAAATAAACTCCTATTACCCTACCTACTAATTGTATCAACTTCTTACAGGCTTTTGACAAGCCTATTATCTTCCCAAAGACCTGTTATTAAAGTAGCTGAAAAGGTTCCTGTTTCTCAATGAGGCCACATACACTTTGTAAATATATTATAATTAATAGCTGTTAGATTTTAACTTCTCCCAGATAAATGTTCTTTAATTTGCGCACCATTCTGGTTTAAAGTCTGTATATGTTGTAGACATCTACCTCAATTCCATCCAAGGAATTTTTAAGATGTTGATAACCACAAGTATTCAGAATTCTCATTTTACATGGTGCTTTACATGTATTAAAATCACTATCACATCACTGAAAGAACCAAACATAATGCAAGTCCTTGTTGTAATGTTGCACAGTTTAAAGTTTGATACCAGGCACAGAAAAAAATGAACTATAGTTAATTCCTTTTTAAAATAATCACACTTCTACCGTCTACCTGTCTCCCAAAATAACTGCAAAACCATTACATTTGTATTATCATATGATAGCTTCTGAAAAACAGGGKATACAGGGGCTTTTGTGTTTCAGTTGCTCTGCAAAGGAATCAGCACAAATAGAAAGGAATGCATTCAGTTATTATTCATGTAAATAGAAAATTTCTAAACAAATAATAGAGAATAAAAGGAGCATTAGAGCAAAGAAAAAGGACACAAACATTTTATCCTACCAGTAGTAATCTTCTATATATTAAYATAATAGCATTATAAAAGATAATAACCTTGTTAGTACATTAGAAAGTATGAAAACCATTCACAAAGATAAGAAAAATCACCACAAAACCAGCTTTAGCTATTATGAAAGATACATACTATGCTACCTGAATATTAGTGCTAGCTACTTCTCATACTTTAAAGCTGTTTATTAAGTTCACATTAAACTGAATTATGAAAAAATGAAATCATATAGATCTTACAGCTGGTACATAAGGGTCAAAAATGTAGCCTGGGAAAAGTTAATAACTCTAAGCCCATTGTAGTTCTAGAAGTAGTACTAAAGATATAACGGTGTGTATTGAAAACTTCACTCTAGAAGAAATCTCTGGGATTTCAAAGCCATGAAATATGCTTAAGATCATAGCTGGTTCATGAAAAAGGAACATTTAGGGTGAGAAGCATTGTTTCTTTGCTTGTTTTTCATAAAAGGTGGTCTGAAATAGTTTAAAACAKTTGTTCATTTGTTCCCACTAGCTTCAACTGTACAAACAAGGATTAAACTTTAGACCTAAGATGGTGCAACAAAACCTTTGTTAAAGCCCACCAACATCTGCCACTATAGTAACACATTTTTAATTTCATATTAGCGTTCTCAGCTTCAATCCTTTGAGTCAAAATCTGTCTTGTGATGCTTTTCATTTATTATTGGTCAATTTTATTTAAAATAAAAATAATAATAATTAAAAAAGATTAGCCAGAATRATTGAGATATTTCCAAGAATGATGCTATGCAAAGGTATGATTTATTTTCCTGGCAATTATTTAATTTTCATCCTCAGTAAACCCATAATTTTGATTACAGATATAAGATTCAATGTTTCTATATATATAGACATCTTTATGCTAGTAATATACTTCGGGGTTCTTTGGAGAATTCACTCAGTTTTGACAAACCCCCCAAAAATGTCCATGGGGACAGATTTTAGAAGGTACAGAGTTAATTTCATATCATGATTAATCTTATTATCTGTGATTTGCTGCTAAAAGAGTTGTTCCAATTTTTACCCAATAGGAATTCTCTCGTGCTGGATCTAGTCATCTCCCAACTCTGCAATGTGATCTGTGGATCAGATCAACTCTCTAATCGAAAGCAAAATTAATCTTTGTGGAGATTTTGGTTGGTTGTTTTTTTTTCTTGAAGGGGTGGGGGATTAATATTCTATCACAAAAGGTACAACTCAGAACAGGTATTAGGGTGTGGGGATTTGGATTTTGAAAAATTACCTGTTTCTGTAGCAGCCTGCAGTTAGATCAGATCGACTGTGRTATGAAATTACAACCTATATGAGACTCTAGCAAAGCAAAGTTGACTACTCACCAAGTCATTAGCCAATGAGAAGTCTTTTAGCAACTTATGTTAGCATCAGGTGTTTTAAAATCATCAGGATCAAASTGCCTGTTCACAAGAGTCCCTAACTCACCAGCTGAGGAGACCTTTTTCTTGTTGACATTACCTTTTAACAGAGCTTCACATATCAGTGAAATTTTATAAGGTGGGAYATATAATGACACAGCACAAATATTCAAACAGGGCAAGAAAAATTGTCAGTATTGGTTCAAGAAATAAACATTAGAATTCACAGATAAAGACTGTGAATATTTTTTGAGTTTCTAAATGCTGTCACGACATGATATTTTAACACCATCTTCTGGTGTTAAAATACAGCCTGTCAGACAACCCCATTTTTCATTTGCTTTTAATTATGTAAGGGGTTTGATTTACAAAGGCAGTTTGCTAAACATAATAGCTTCTTGCACGTATTTTTAATTTCACACTCTACACATCATTACAAAAGAAAAATAATACTATGCAGTATCAATAAGGCATATACTGCAAGAATAATAATGTCAGTATTTGCAAAACCTGAAAAAATAGATGTCAGTAAAGAATCATCAATGGCTGAAACATCCCAAAGGCAGTGGGATTTTGAAAGTCTAGGGTCTCATCCCACTCCTTTTCAATAATTTAAAAATAAATATAAAAATAAAATTGGCAGATGGTATATACTATCGAGGTGAATAATAATGAGAAGGACAGGGTAGCATATGGAATGAAAAGGATCACATGGTTGGATGTTTTCAGGAAAAGGATCTGTGTTTTCATAGAGCCAAATGCAAGGTCATTCATCTAAAAATAAGAACCTAGACCATACCTTAATGAGGATAAAAGGGCCCTGGAAAGCATTTTATCTGAAAAAGGCAGGATTTGCAGTGGATAAGGAAGTATCATAAATTCCAGGATCATTCTGCAGCCTAACCAAGCAGTATGGTTTTTTTTTGAAGTGTAACAAGGTAACTTGGGGTAGAAAGGCAATGGTGATTGAAACACAATCCATGATCTTGACCGTATCAGGAACTCTTGCATAGCTGGGGTTAGGGAATGTACTGACTGTACCAGAAACTTCCGCTGCCTGGCCCAAGTAGGGGACAAGAGCAGGGATAATTCATCATCCCCTGATATCCTTATCTGAGTCATCACTCAAGTGGAACAATACCATTGTTACTGAAACCTTGAGAATTTTAACAGATGACTAAAGCCAATCATCTTGCGACCCTATAAACTGCAGTCTTCAGTGAGGCCCTTTGAGCTCTCCTGGACCACAGSGGGCTGCACCCAGCATCTCCCTCTGCGTGGAACGTTTCTCAGAGTTCACGAACTCTCCGGTTTGCAATATTCAGAGGACCATCGCCAACTGGCACTGGACCTGGGCTGCAACACTCCTTGGCTGAAACACTCCTTGAGGCTCAATCCTTTGCCCATTGAGAAATACCAAGATATTTGACATGAATATCTCACTGAACCTGAGGGGAATTTTTAACAGGTATACCTTTGCACATTTATCTTTCTTTGTGTCTGTGGGCATGTGTGTGTGAACTGATGTAGGTACCTGCTAGCAAATATAGTCTGCTAAAATCTTATGATCTATCTTAAAACCATGAATGAACCTTAGACTGCTGCTTAACACATATAATCCCTTAGACATTGACCAACTCTGGTACTAGGAGTGGATCCAGCTGCATCTAGACTCCATCAGGAGTTTAGAAAGCCAGGGGGTCTACTCTGAATCTCATGACTCTACAGGAGGGTCTCCTTACCCTTTTTATATTAGATATAAATCGTTGACCATGTCTGGGACTAGGAGTGGATCCAGCCACACCTAGACKCCTCTCTGAGAAGGGGTTTAGAAAGCAAGGGGGCCTACTCTGAATCTCATGACTCAACAGGAGGGTCTCYTTACCCCTTTTTGTATTAGACATAAACCATTGTCCAAGTCTGAGACTAAGATTGGATCCAGCTGCACCTAAGCTCCTTCAGGAGTTTAGAATGCAAGGGGGTCTCCTTTGAACCTTGTGACTCAACTGGAGGCTCTCCRTTACCCTTTTTTTTTGTCCTCAGTCTCTGTATAAATYATTCCAGCTCAATTTTAACATGATTTCCCTTTGTATGCTTCATCCATGTAGTAAGTGATAGAGTGAACCTTGTCATCGAACTCTAACAAAGTCGCAGTTTTATAAATTTCTATTAAAATCACTTTCTGTTAATACCTTTGACGGTGATTTTTTAAGTAGCCTCTAAACCAGTCATTCACGACAAATTTACATTAGTTGTAGCTGTGCAAACAAGTGCCACGAAGTATCAGCTGGCATAAAGTGCAACAGTATTATCATTAATACAGAAATAAAACCAGAAGAAGTTAATTTTTTTTTTTTTCTTCAGATCTCCGTGGCACAACATAAGGAACACAGTTTAGGAATCTTAATCATTGGAGGAAAAGATGGAGCCACAATTCAGGCCAAGTTGTTGCATAAAAAAGGACACACATCTGTTCTCAATTCACATACAAGCAACAGTTTGTTAGCAAAGATAATAACTGACAGTGATTGAAGCAAATTTGAGAAGAACGAACTTAAAGAATAAACAACAGGAAGAAACTAATTGAAATGTTATCTTACCTACACATTTAGCAGTAATTAATGCTGTATTAAACAAACCAATTAAATGTATAATTCCTTCAGATTACATTTTTTAAGATAATATATAATAACCAAGCCATTTATAGATACAGCTCTACTCATCTACAGAGAGTGTATTCTAAGGTATGGCATATTCCTGAAATTTACAGGTAAGTACACATTCCTACATATAGCCATAAAGACAATAGTACTTAATTTCCTACTTAAAATTTGTTTCCTTTTTAGTAAATTTTACATTAGAAYTTTTGAATTGATGCTTTACGTAAAGATGCCATATATACATACACACACCCACACCCCAGYTTTGTGTAGTTATCTACAAACACACATGGATATGTAACACTATTCAAAGGTTCGTTACACTTTATGAGAAATCTGTATTTCTGATGTCACCTGCAATTGAAGCRTATTAAACTGATATGTGAAAATGGCATATTTAATTTATAGTAGTTCCCAGAACTTCCTCTTATCATTCCTTGAGACAATGATGAACTTAGTACAGTTTCCTGAGGGTGAGTGGTTCATTTGGCTGTTTCTTAATTGTTTTTGTTTGGTCTCACTAACTGGTATTAAACGACACTGAGAAAACATCAAAATAAAATGCAGAACTAAGGATGAGTTTTTATAAAAATGTAACATTTTCGTTTGTCCTATGTTAACCTGGTAAATAGCAGAAATATATCCAAGTATTTGAAGTTACAGATATTAATTCATAAGTAAGGGTGTTAAATTCTTTCTTTGACTCCAGAAAATAGATAATTAAAAAGCAAGAAAGGATGAGGAAAATTTATTATTAACATATATTCAACTTGTTTTCAGACTATGTCACTTCCTTTTCCTATAAAATTTTGCTTTCTTGGCTCACAGGTATAAGAAATAAATAGAAGGAAAACAGCTCTAAGTTTCATCAAGTRTAGATTATTTCACTTTCACACACAGAAGGAGCTTGAATTTCATTGTTGAGCAAGATGAAGTATTCTTAGAGCTTATGTATCTTTCACTAATAGTAACCAGAAAAGGCTTACTGTTTATAAAATGGCAATTCCACCATACAGGCGTAACTGCATTCACCACTGGAAAAAACACATTTTATTCCCATGTCTCCCAATAACACTTCTGATGTTTTTTCTCTTCTATTCAGCAACAACAATGTAGAATAATCAAGCAGTCTACAGTGATAGAAACACTGACATTCCATTTATAGCTTTGTATTAAATTCCAGTTTACTTTTGCATAAGATAAAAGRCAATATAAAAGTGAGTCTGTTAACAACTGAATATTCATAGCTAACCAGCAGAATCAACTACCTTCCTTTATTTTGGATTCCTTTAAATTCTTTCAAAGTGCTTTAAAAAAAAAACAAAAAACAAAACAAACCCTTCAAGGAACCACCCCACTTTACTAGAAGTCTTGCAGATATGTTGCATTTATGTTAGACCAGAGGTGATGAAGACGATGCAAATTCTGCCTGTTTCATAGCTCACTCTTTTGGAAGGGTAGATACTCTTTCTGGTTAGTACCTACCTCTCAAAATAGARTGGTCTAAAAGGTTAACTTCATCAGTAAGTCCTTTCAAAAATCAAGCCACATCTGACTTGCCAATATAGGATTTGAAAACTAGAACATTAAAGGAGTCAGGCTCAGCAGTGAAAGCAGTCAAGTCAGAGAATAATTTATATGGGCAAAAAAAATGTTCACGTAGCCTGCATGGAGCTACATAATCCCACTGCTTTTCTATCCTCATTACAGACTACCTGGTCTGACATTTACACTGTAACAGAGTTATTACTTTTTAACTGTAATTCTTTATTAGACTGCAAAGCCAGGAAAAAAATTATACCCAGATGCCAGAATTGTTCAAATAAAAGAAAAAAAATAGCCTGCCAATTTTTAATTTATTGTTATAATACTTGAAATAATTTGTTTTTTAAACTTTCTCACTATTTGAAATAGCTTTTTTAATAAAAAAGCACTATTTTTGCTTTTTCTGGAGAGGAATATTCATTTCTCTTGCATCAAGATGCAAATGCAAGAACCTTATGATTTCTTATCCAAAATACATCAATAAAAATTGGAGTGTTGCTGTCACCATTTCCAACCTCCAACTGATTCATTTCAATTTTACATTAGGTAAGATGACTATATGGACACCTATGAGATAATAAAATGCAATCCAAGAGCCTGATTACACTTGTTGCACAGCAAGTTTGAGGAGACGTAAAATTTAAGATGCACTAAAAACTGAAGTTCAATATTCATGTGAACATAAATTAACTTCAGGAGTCCTTGTTGTTTTCTACAACATATATGTTATTTTTTCATTCCCTTAATATGATTAAATTTAAATTGCAGACAGGCACTATTATTTATGACAGGTCTGGAGATTTCAAAATTTTGGCTGTATTGTGAGCACAACTGAGAAAAATTCTCCTAATCYTCAGAACATTTTCAAGAGTACAATAAAGTCTCCCATTCAGCCCCGGGGAAGTTCAAAGACCTTTCTAACATTCTTCCACCTCCACCACCCCTTTCCCCTCAATAATCACATTCTCAAGAAAGTTAATGGGCCCAGCATTTTCTCAGTGGCAGGGACCTCTCTCACATTATGAATCAATACCTTCTAGATAGTGTATTCAAGACGAGGTCTTTTTGTTTCTTTTATCCTACTAGAGCCATTCCAATTTTTAGAAATACTGATAGCTATCATATACACTAAAGGCAGAAGAGAGCAAGAGTCTAATCCCACATTGCAAAACAATCTTGATTTATCAAGCTTTTACGTTCAACAAGAACAAAAAATACTCATTGGGCTAAACTACAGGAAGATAAAAAAAGTGTCAAGTTTTCAACAATCAAAGACAATGCTCTGAAAAACAAGGCATTTCRTTAAGATATTGCTCTGAGTTGTTTTAATTTGTTGTCTTCTTTTAAGTGTTCAGAGAGAACAGAGTCATATACTTGGTTTGTTTTAAGTAAATACGTAGGCTAAAATCTTCCTCCATCAGATGAAGGCAAAGAATTACAAATATTGAGATTATACAGGAGCTGGGTTCTTAACTGCAAAGTTGTACACTACATTCTGTGTTTTGCAAAGGCAATTCAGTGTTTCCTTTTGTCATACAAAAGAGAGACAAAGGTTCTCAGCTGAAGCTTCTGTTATTGAGAAGGCTTCATGAGAAACCGGTATAGCTTCTCTTTTTTCTTCTCTGTTCAAACTGACTAAAGAACAATTTCTGAGGGCAACCAAGTAGTTTGTGTCTCTTGCAAAACATACAATAAGAAAACATACAGCACTAACAATGAACTTATTTTACATTATTCTTTAGATTGAGTAATTTGTTTTTTCTGCAATGAATTTTAGCAGAACCACAAAGCACCATTTTTGGGTTTTAAGGCTGTTTGACCTGTTTCCATACTTGTGAAAAAGCATTACTTCTGCCACTATAAATTCATTTTTATAGAAAAAAAAGTATGTGGGAAAAGTATGTCTAGAAAGTTTGAAAACACCATAATGGAATTTTCTTTTTTAAACTATGTTTGACACAAAGAAATAAAGGAAAAAGTAAAAGTATATATGTAGCAACTGAATAGAGAAGAATTATACAAACCTGGAAATTCTGCAAAATATTTTTGATACTGACCTTCAGCACTAGTACTTTAGTCCTGCTCCTCTACTGAAAAAAGCATAATTCACTGATAATTAAATAATAGATTTGTAGTGGTGAAAGTATTAAACTGTTTTCCAGTAGTTATGTGAGGGCTATGGCAACGAAGTCAAGCTATTTTCAAGTGGTAAAATAAAGAAGGATTTAAAATTCAGGTTCTTTAGACTGCCAACCAATACACTAATCACAATCACATTGTTTCAAGTGTTAGTAATATATATCTATAAGCATTAAATATAATTTGCACACCTATATCTGTGACTCCTACGTATGTTATGTATTCATATAGCATATTCATATAAAAAGTATTATTTGTAAAATATATACAGGCACCAAATTCCCTTGAAAGCYGAAGYTCTGAAAGAGTCTAAAAAACAGCAGGAAAACCCAGTCTTAYAAAGTACAGAAAAATAATATTTTTAAATTGCTTTTTGAAACGGGTCATTTATTATTATTTGAAATGATACCTATATTTGCGTGCAGCCTCTGGTCCTGGAAATTGCCACTAAAACTTTAGAAGTTAACTGTATGGAAATGATAACGCCAGCCTAACACCTTAGGTATTATATATTCACTTGTAAATATTTCTTAACACTGCTACGCAACTTAAAACATTGGATAACGGTCAACAGTGACATCTAACAAATCTTACTTTTCTTGAATTTTTAAGTGGCTGCCTAGTATTAGACTCATTAATATAGCTCGGCCATGATTARGTTTCTCAAACCTGGACTTCTACATTATCTCGTAAATCAAAGTACATTTGCCATAACAACACTCTTTAATAGAGTTAACCCTTCTAGATAGATTAAAACTAGTGCTGTCATGCCTACCAGAGCAACAATTATTGGTTTAGATCTAGTAATTAGTTAAAGCTTGMTGTTTAGAGACTACCATGAACTCTCTTTCCAAGACTATTTCTGTACTTTTCTAGCCCTAACTTGTATAAAGCAATAATATTTGTTTAATATTACGGAAATTTAAAATATAATTTTAATTGTTTTCAACTTCTAAAATACATCTGTACAGTTGGACTTTACGATAGCACGCTGTGGATAATAAAACAACCATGGTCAAGGCAAGCTATAGTGTTCTAACCCCCTAAGGTATATCCCAAAGCATTGTATTCAAATTTCTGAATAATCACTGCAGAATTTCTGAATAATTCAGATTTTCCAAAATTCTTAAATTAAGTTTTCCACCTCAGAGGCTCACACATATTTTCTAAAGTGAAAGCATCCTAAGACATAATATTGCACGTGTGTAAGTCCTGACAAGGACAACTGAATAGCTACTGTGCTAGCGGAAACAAAATCTAAATCTTACCTGAGATAATTCATTAGTGTCCACCAGTCCATTGTTGTCTGAATCAAAATAATTAAACATTTGATCTACAAGAAGTTTCTTTAAAGCCATTTTCTCATCAACAGTTTTATCTTTTGATTGTGCAATGTATCTCCGATTTTGTAGATCCAGTAACATATTTTTCACTTTGGTGTATTCAGTAGGTTTGCATTTATCCCCTGAAAAGAAAATATAAAACACAATATTATTTTGAATTTGATTTCTTAATAAGAGTTTAGAAGTAAATTAAAAAAAAAAATTGGAAAAGCAGAAAGTATTAACTTATAATAATACCAACAGGGTTGCTTTATGGGGTAATTTGTTCTGTAGTAGTTGGATCCATATTATTTCCTTGTCTGGTCTTCAGATTAAGGCCAAGAAATTATTGCACTTCTAGGTACTTTCTGTAGACAAAATTTTCTGCGTATGGAAACTAAGGAAAGTTTTAACAGTTTCCAAGCCTGTACTTTTTTCATTTAGATCATTCTGGAAAMGTGCATCTGAAGATTTTTTAAAATGTTACCTTTGGTAAAGCATTTCATATAAACATTCATAAAGTGAATACCGCAATGTAATATATGCAGTAAAACCTGCAAATATGATAGAAAATGATACGATATAAAGAATATATTTCCTAACAATATTTGACTTCAGAAAGTAGAAATTACACTTAAGTGCTCGTAAGCYAGCTCTACCTTTTCATTTACTGGACATACCAAACTTGTTTCAACAAGAGAAGGTGGGATTGCCAGAGGAAGAGAAAGGAGATCTTTGGCAAGATCTAGTTTATTCTTTTCATTATCAAGTCTTCTATAAAGCAGAAATTGCTACAGCAAATGTCCTACATATAGTGATTACAGTCACTACTTATTCTAAACCAAAGCACAATATAATGTATGTCTGGTATTCTCTTATATCAGTTGCTGTATATTTTAAATTGAACAGAGAAACAGTTTAGAACTTTCTGTTTTTATTAAGATAAACTTAGTATTTCAAAAGTTTTTTSATAAGATGAGATATGCAAATGTGGACCAGCAAAATACCATGTATTTGTTGCAAACATATATTTATAGTTAGCTACTAAAGTTAACTTCAAGTAGTGAATTCAAGGCTAGAGCAATACACTGATTAGCAAAGAAAGCTATGTTCCATTCTTCGTTTTAGATGCTATGATGAAGATACAAGTCTTAATGAGGAACAATTCTTTACCTCACAGAAACTGCTTAGGCAGTTGTTTTGTTTTGCAAGTGGATCCCATTTAAGAAATGTCTAATTTACATGTATGAGACTGGAGTTTATTATTTTGGTGTATTTAATGGTATATGCATTATTATGGTGACTGCATCACTATGTATACCTCCATCACCATTTCATAAGGTGGAGAGAGAAAAAGTTCCTAAATGCTTCTCACTATCCTAGTGAGACTCTGATCTAGAAGAGAAGGACTCCTTCAATAGAAGTTAAATCATGGAAGTAGACAAGAAGTTTTTAGGAATCAAAAACCACACTAGCATTTTTTGTCTTCTAAAAGCCACGGCTTGTTATGCAGCTATCTGAAAATCCTAGCTGAAGTAATAGAAATAAACAAAACCAAGCTGGATTTAACTGACAGCCTAAGCTACACATAGCATTTGCATATTCRTCCTTACCTGCCAGAGGCATGGAGATTGAGGACATAAAATTTGTAAGAGTTGAGTTCTACATGACTGCTTTTCATGGGTCTAATGCAGAAATACTCGGTAAGGAAACATGTTTATTCCTTAGCCATTCTGGAGCTGCAGTGAACAAACCTTTCCATCTGAATGGATGCAGGCTCCAGGTGGTGGGGAGGCAAGAGAGCACTTAACTTTAAAATACTCTAATTCATTTGGGTGAACTCCAAAAGACTGGGCCAAGAAAACAAGTATCATCTTTGTCTCCCCTAGATAACTTTTCTGGCTGCCGTATCCTCAGAGAGAGACAGTTTGGTTTTACTCTGGTGCAGCTGAAGTCTAACGCCGTTTTACCCATACTCCTGGCCTGGGGGGGAAGACAAATCCTATTTCTTCGATACTATACTGCTCAGACCTAGTTACCACATCCAGATTGTATGCTCTGTAAATTATTTTTAATCAAACAGTTCTCATTCTGCAACTCTAAAACTGCAAAGAGATATTTCTACCTTAGAGATATGCAACATAAGTAAAGCAGTTTATTTCTTAATAATATCYGTTAAATCCTGGATTTGTCACAGTATCTTTGACGAGTAGCTACAGGTCTGAGTTAGAAAAAGAAATGGAAAATGAACAAAAAAGTCACACTGACATTTTTTTTTTTTTTCCTTGAGGCACGGGACAGTGTCTCTCACTTTAATGATCAAGACTTGAATATAGGTTCTCACCTCTACAAAGACAATAATGATGTTAATGTTCATCAGAATATTAAAGATTTATTTATTAAATATGGACAACTTTTGCATGGGTTATGCAAGGATTTCCACATGAAAGATTATACAAAGTAGTGTAAAWTTAGAGAAAAAAAATGAAATTTATGTACCACATGATCATGAAAAGCRTTGTAATAATTAGCTGTTTTTCCTAATTTTAACTCGAAACAGAGTTTATGGAAAAATGTTTTAAAGGAAGTTCAATCACAGTCCAATAAAAACATTTTAATGCACTTTAGACATTCACTTTAGAACTAAAGCTTAAGGAATGATGAACTAATGTATTCTCTCACGATACCTATTCGGAGAGAGAAGAAAGAATACAGACAATATATTTTCTACAGCATTTCTTTTTTGCACATGTTCTATTGCATAGCACAAGATTCTGAAACTAGCATAACAGTCATATAAGACCACTTATATATACACATTTATAAACTATTTTTACACTTTCCAGAAGGGAAAAAGATTTGTACCATCCTCTTTTAATACRCAACATAAATGCTGCCTAATACAAAGCTATCTGAGAGACTGCTATTGCCACAAGTTTCATTACTTCTTGTAGAAAAACTTCATTCATAAATTAAGAATAGAAGGCTGTTAAACTTTTAGTCAGACTCTCCGCCTAGTRAAGCTACCACAACATCAGCGTCAACAAAATATCTCAAATTACATTGCATTAGTGTATATATAGTTTACATTACCTCATCAACAAAAGAACATAATTTCCTGACAACATGTTGCTATAATCTGTTATAGGTGTTCTACACTAAGATAAGTCTTCATTTTTATTTTTCCTGTTCCTGTGATATCCTTTGGAAATATTTTTAACCTGAAAAGTAGCTCAAACATATCAATATGTTGCATTAATTACTAACAGAAAATATTAATGTCTCGTTAATACTAATTAAAATAGAATTAAGGAAAGATGGTGTTTTTAATTATCCAAAAAGTAGTTTTTATAGATACTGAAACATTAATAACACCGGCAGTCTGTTGAAAACCAGCTGCGAATAAGGTGAATACAGTTCACAAAGCAATTTCATGTCTCTACAACCCATCTTCAGCAGATTATTATTTTATACTCAACAACGGTGTTAAAGCCTATCCTCTTTATGGGATTGTTTGTACCATGTCTGTAAGATAATAGCTGTAATTTGCTCTCAGTGCGTACCTGCTCACTCTACAGATCAACCTGACTGAATTACAGTCCCAGCCATGATAGTCCATTGGCTTCTAGTGTGTGTTTTTTGTGTTTGCTAGAGCCCAAACTGATTCTTTTAGTGCTTCACTAACTTGTTTGAAAGCTAGTCCTCATGATGAAAATACTACTAACACCTTTTGGAAAAATCTCTGTTGGCCATCATTTATAGTTTAAAACAGGTGCTATTTTGTTTCTCACTTATCTAAATAGGTTAGTCTGACCCACATAAAAGACACCTTTATCAACAGCAGCTTCATACTCCCTGCAACCACACTGTGCCACAGTTCTCTGTAGTACGGAAGTAGTATTCCCCCATCCCTTTATCTGAAAAGGATGTCAAAGTCATCGCACATGAGCACATGGTTTGCATATAAGGAGGGGAGACAATACTCAGGCATTTAAGCTCATTGGCAGTACTCCACAGTATCTTMTAATTAACTCACAAAAAAATACATTACAAATAAATGCTTTGGTTTCTGTTGCCCTAGAGTTTGGGGTTTTTTTTGGTGATTGTTCATGACAGATCATAATAAGTAATGCAAAAATAACCTGAATTATTTTTCCTTCAGACACAGTGTAACATGTATCCATTTGATAAATCTTGAGAGGAGCGTAGACGTTCAGGGGTCTGGGTAGCCACAAAGTACATGCTGCACATGATGAATGATTGGTTACCTTTCCTGTCCCCCCGCCTTATCATACTGATTGAGAATATAAAACTTTAATGTTTGTGATAAAAGCTAGGTGATGTGCTTAGCTATTATAAATAAAAGTAAGCACATAAGTAAAAGCAGCTGTCACTTGCAAGCAGTAGTTAAGTTGTTTAAGAAATTGGTGAGAAGTTATTTTAAATTTWTTTTTTAATTGCAGTAAATAAAAGAGATAATAGGGAGAAAAGTATTGTCTGCTACTTATAGTACATATACTTACATAAGTGCAGGTAACTTACACTCTTCAAAAAGAGCCTGAACACTGTACAGCAATTGTACCCCAAAGTCTACATCCATTTTTTCCTATTACTGCTTTAGTTTTCATTATGTTTGGCAAAGTAATCTGTTGTAATAGAATTATTATATTTTGATCTAACACCCACCTTTTAAATCTTACTATGCATTCTAACAACAGATTTTAGTCTGGTAACAGATGAACCTTCAGTTTATGATCTAATCTAATTACAGTTGTGGTAAAACAGATTTACACAGCTATACTACATTAAAACATTTTCATTTTATACATAATTCAAAGTAGCCTTTATACCAAAGACTCCATAGACTTGAACATAAGGACAAGCATGATCGATGGATGCAAATGACAGGTAAGGGGATCACAGGGAAACAATGAGACACTGCTAGTCAGCACAATGCACAGTTTCATTAACAAATCACCCTCTTATCTCATTGTCATGATTGCCTTTCACTGTAATATTCGAGGAAATGTGAAGCAGATGTTTAAATTACAAGAATGAGGCTCTGTTTACAGGAGACCTCCCCAGGCTGGAGTAGCAGCACAGAGGAAAACTTAGAGTTGCTTTATTTATGTTCTAATTTAGTAAGCATTACTTGTGAAATAGTTGTCTCAATGACATACAAATGGTAAATGAGGATTAAGTATGACAACCTTTATAGTGAGGAAGGGTAATTTGTGCTTAACATAATCGAGAAAGACAAACTACTGGGAATATACTACAATCATATTACTTCTGAAAAGACCTACTAAATTCTATATAATTATCTACATACATGAAAGAGTAACCTACACATTGTGCATAATTTACTAATTTAATTCAGTTTTCTAATACCTTTTTTTTTTTTAATTTGTGAACTAGGCTTCCTACACATATAGATAGTTAATTTCTGAAAAATTACTAGAAAGCAATAACAGCAAATTTTATGTTTTCTTGTTCTTTTTAGTTTGTATCGTTCATGGAAAGGACTAATTCTACTACACAGCAGATTTCKTCAAAAAAACCCAAAACAAAAAACCCTGCTATGATTTATTTTACAAGTTTTCTGACATAATCTGTGCAATCCCAGAAGGTGTGCAGAAACCTAAAAGTGACAAAACAAACACACTGGAATCAAAGTGCTATTCTCCAGTCCCATATCTTGTAATTTCTGAAACAGTGATAGTCCTGGGGTTTACTTAATTCAAACTCAAAAATAGTATAACACTGGAAACACGTGACTGTTTCCTTCCATTCGGTACAACACAGTTTTACAGCTGTATCGCCATTACCTAGGAAACGGCTGAAAGTTAGATTTTGAGTGCTATTGTCCTCCTAGACAGTATTGAATACACAGTATTCAACCATAATACAGAAAAAAAGTTGTATTTGACAATATAAGCTTTACTTAATTTGCAAAAGAAAGATATATATCAAAACTAACTAGTTATTTACGAAAACCTGGCAAATGAATATACACATTATTCTTAACATCTGTAGAAAAATATTAAAGAATCAGCTAAGGTAACAGGTTGGAGTCACTCCTTAAATCCAAATTCAGATGTCAGATTTTTGTATTATATAKTTTTTGGAAAAATACTAGTATACATAGAGAAGGAAAAAAAGAACATACCATTTAAAAAATGCAAAAAAGACAAACCATCTGATTTCTTTTCTCAGTTCTTTCACCACTTTCATAGTTAATATAGGTATTTTAACCATTCCTTGCCTTAGCATCTCCATCTACATAGCAGGAATAACTTTTATATCAGAGAGCTGCTGAATCATTAATATTCATGGAGTATCTATCTCCATGAAAGTTATCAGCTTCTGAGATACAATTGGATTCTGAGATATTTTATGATTTTGAGCTGAGCTGTATCTATRTAGCACAAATGGTTTCCACAAAGCCATTTTTCCTTCAAAATTGAAATAACTTCAGATCTCCCAGAAGTGGCAACTTGTTTTCAGTGGACCATATTGCATATGAACAGTTTTACGTCTTCCAAAACTGATATAAACACAAATCAGATTTTTGAAATGGAATAGACCTAGATGTTAAGGACTTCAGTTCTTCTGGGTAAATAGGTCTAAGCAGCTACAAGAAYTGTTACAAACTTTCAATGCAGTATTGTCTATTTATATGCAATATATGTATAAAAATACCTCCCACATACATAAACACCCTACTATCCAGAGACAGGCACACAAATATGAAATTTTAAGGTTGTATCTGTCATTGTCCTTAGGCAAATACTTCTAAGTGATTACCACAGCTGGTATATAAAATAGAATTGAAGCTAGCTTTTCAAAGCCTTAGTTCCACCTTGTAAATAAGGAATTATGCTGTCCTTTCCTCAAATATTACTGGTTAAAATGCTCTTAAACCACTCTGATCTTACAAAAGTCATAATTTTACTTAATTACACATATCTGCACAAGTCTGATGTCCAGTCTTATCTGGAGACATATATAAACCGCTTTTCAGTGCTTAAGCAACAAATAGTTCAGACATATTATTCAGATTTTCCTTAAAGATATACCTCTTRGGTTAAATATCATCAGAAGCTGAATCAAATTTGCATTAAGAAAGTAGAAAAATAGGTAATAGTATTTCWTTTTTTTTTTCAGGACTAGTTAGAACAAATGTTGTATGGTGTTAGAGACATTAATCCAAAAAGTAACTAGGAAATAAAGAAAAGCACCAAAATCAACATTTGGGGTGGTAGKGTGGGGACTTCTACTTGTTATTGCAGAGTGGTTAATATATCACAGATCTCTTGACAGAAGAAAATATGTTATATAAGCTTTAACCTTCAAAATGACATTTGAAGGCTAAAGCAGGTTGACAATAACAATCAAAACATCATTTTCCACAGCTAAGAAAACACTGAATGTACAGATTGTTTGGATCGTGTGTTAGCATTACAAACACCATAGCAGAGCTAGTATGTAACTGGAAAATGCAAAACTCTTCTACAGGATTGACCCTGCCTTCAAATAAATGATAAATCCATACYGATTTCAACCAGTGATATCACTTCTCAAAATTTCTTGTCTCAGATGCTTACCTCAGGGTATTCTACCATAAAAAAAAGAGATGAAAATGGGCACATTTTTCCAAACATATCTGAATATTTCAGGTATGTTATTCTTCTTTTCCCAACACGTGCTGAAGAGATTACCTATTCCCTGATTTTTTTGTTTTCTTGTATCCAGCTCAAGCTTTCAGACCAATTTTTCTACTTGTCCAATACATTAAAAAAAAMCCCTTCAATTTCATAAGTAAAAATTAATAAGAAGATAATCTGGACTTCCTTGTCCTTCCTAGCTTATTAAAAAAAAAACTGAGAGAAAAAGATAAAAGCAGTGTGCCCCAAAGGCAGGCATTGCTAAAAATGAAGGTTGAGACAGGAGTTTACTGCAGCATTTTATTTTCCCCTCTAGTGGAGTTAACCCAACCATTGCTGTTAGTCATCCTCCCACAAGGTTTAGACAATTTTTGACTTGCAGTATCTACAGTGATAGTATGAAAGCTGCGAAACACTATAGGCTTACATTTAAAAAAAAAGATAGATTAAAAAGTATTCCAAATCCAGCAGGGAAATACTTATGGGATGTAAGCTTAGCCATAAATCTATGTAGAGTTCTGCTTTTGCTTGTGTCAGAGAGCTCTTTTATTTWWAAAAAAAAAAAAATTACTGAAAGACATGAAACATGATTTATGTTAAGTCACAACCTTCCTTTTCCCAAGGGCTTCCCAGAGATGCAGTTATGAAGGTGAGGTCTCAAGACTGGGTTAAGACTAACTAAAACAGCACTACAGTTAAAAAAAAACCCAGTTCTGTTGCTCCATTTCTATTTCTCGCCCTCCATCGCATATTCCYACCACTTCCTTTGTTTCACCTTTAGTACAGTTGGCTTTTGGTGCTAATTACAGAAGAAGTTACATTCAGCCTTTTGCTATAGGAAAAAGAGAATTAATTTTATGTGTGTGTAGATATATGGAACCAAAATTTATCATTATTCCAATTAATATTTTAAGGAGTATATGTCCTGGGTTTGGCTGGGATAGAATTAATTTTCTTTCTAGTAGTTGGTATAGTGCTATGTTTTGGATTTAGTATAAGAAGAATGTTGATAACACACTRATGTTTTTAGTTGTTGCTAGGCAATCTACTACTCAAGGACTTTTCAGCTTGCCAGGCTCTGCCAGGCGCATAAGAGGCTGGGAGGGAGCATAGCCAGGACAGCTAGGCCAGCTGGCCAATGGGGTATTCCATACCATATGACATCATGCTCAGCATATAAGGCTGGGGGAAGAAGAAGGAAGGGGGGGACRTTCGGAGTGATGGCGCTTGTCTTCYCAAGTAACYGTTACRCGYGATGGAGCCCTGCTTTCCTGGAGATGGCTGAACACCTGCCTGCCCATGGGAAGYAGTGAAKGAATTCCTTGTTTTGCTTTGCTTGYGTGCGYGGCTTTTGCTTTCCCTGTTAAACTGTCTTTATCTCAACCCACGAGTTTTATCACTTTCACCCTTCTGATTCTCTCYCCCATCCCACCTGGGGGAGAGTGAGCGAGCGGCTGTGTGGGGCTGAGTTGCCAGCAGGGGTTAAACCACGACAGTCTATTAGCCCGATTTATTTAAATAATTCAGAAAAGCTGAACAACACAGATAAAATTATTTTAAAAACCTTCCTAGTATCTTCTTGAAATATCTATCTTATGCTTACACTTCCAGTTTTTATCTGAGTACTAAGGTTTCAAGAGTGGGGGGAAAAGGCTATAAGGAGTCAAGAGCATGMTGAGATCATCATCAGGAAGAATATGAAGGTATGGTAAGAGGTTCTTCCTCCTCAGTCTCAGCATCTACTTGGGTTAGTTTTATATGTTTCACTATCAGAACCTGCTGCTTCTTTCTGGTAACTAGGTTAAGTGTGAAAATGGACCAATCTTCCCTCAACCTCAGTTGAAATAAAAGGCTATTATTTGTTAAGCATAGATTATCCACATATGGTTTTGAGAGAGCCTGAGGTAAACAGGGTAGGCAATAGTCATTTGACCACTAGGCGATTTCTGAAACCAGTAAAGTCAGCTCAGGCCAARGCAAGACCAGGCAAATCCTGAGACCCTCTGCACTGTCAGGTCAATACAAAGGGTTTTGTGATTTGGTTTGATTTTTATTTTTAACCAGGGGGAAAGGAGGAAAAAAAAAAAAAAATCACATTCTACAGGGCTATTCATCTTTGAGACACGATTACAGAATAAGCTAAAGCAATTCAGAAAAAAATCTGAGCTACAGCGGACCAAGGTCAGTAAGTGTATGTGATGAAACTTGATTTTAGCCGGCCTAAGGAAGAGACATAAATAGTGCTTCCCAGGTAGATCATCATAGTTCTGTACTTGTTCTCTGCTTTCTYCATTCTTCCCGCAGAGACACAAGGGAATATGCTGGTTTTGCAACAGAAGGAGGAAAACAAGATTTATAAATTGAAACTCAAGTAAAGCAGCAWGCAATTTGCCTTTGAATCCACAACAGAATGTAACCTAATCATATTGGTCTGGCACCAGCATAAGCACGGGATTAGGTTAAGTCTTACCAACTTCATGTATCTCTTCCAAGTTAAGTGTTTCTCTACTGTACTTAGTGTAGGCTTGAAATTGTATTTTGAGGTTTAAACAAATTTTGTTTAAAACTGTTCAGTTATGGTTGGGAAGATGATGTCAAAAAGATTTTAGTGAAATCAGAAACCTTGCTGAGACCTGTGTGCAGCYCCATTTATTTTAATATCACCAAGTCATCTACTATAAATTTCTACAAGCTTAACTAATTCACTGTTCCAGAAAGAAAGAAAGGTGATGTAAGAAAAGACAGCATTGTATTATGAAGATAGATACCAGGACCTTCTTTAGCTATACATGAAGGGCTTAAATATTGTAAACATGGCTGCTGGCGTTTTATGACACGCCTTATCACAGGTCTTGCAATATTGTTACATGATGGATGAGGMGAAGGTAAAGTACTGTGACAATCATACATTGGTAATACCCACTGTRGAGGTTTTATATTAAAACCTCTGTATTCTTTTAACAATAATTTGGCATCGCACACACTTGTATCTGAATTTTTGCTCATACTAATCCTTGAAATTAGATTTATGTAAATCAATGCAAGAGAAAAGCTAGGCTTACATAAACTCACTTTCACTTACTTTTAGAGATGCAGTGTGTATCTTGCAAAATTGTGGGATTATACACAAATGTATTTTGACCAGTCATCCCTAAACAGAATTTGGATCATTGTTTCCTTTCACAGACAGTCACAAAAAAGGCTACCTAGAGAGAGTAGATCAATAATTTTATTCTAGCTTCACGACAAAGAAATAAGTGTTTTAGGGATTTCTCTATACAACTACAAAAAGCCTGCTGACCTAGTACTTGTTTCAAAGATGTTATTGTCTGTGTTTATGTACAGCCTTGTATCTTTATTCCTCATCTGTGGTTTGATGCAGAAAGACATTAAAAAAAAAAAATTAGACTCTTCAGCTTTTCACCAATTGCAATGAAATTCATAGCTTTGTTTTCTTACAACTGAAGCTTTGCTTTTGTTTAAGTGTTTTGTTCAGCACTTAACTTTCAGCAGAAAATGTCCTTATTCACACAGACTTACATATTTTAAAAGTAGTTTCATTTCTATTCGGTTTCATATTGATWCTGTGTTTCTAAATACAAGCCTTCACATACTTCAAAAAGAAATGTCTACTGATTATCACTAACTTATGGCACTGGTCTCTCTCAAAGTGGGGAGTATTTATTCAAATTGAACTTTGACAAAATTTAAACAAGAAATTAAAGCCATCTTTTCCATTATTGTTTAGGCAAGAAATAGTATAATTAGAYGAGGCTTACTTTAAAAACAATGGTTTTGGTTTGGTTTTTTTGTTGTYGTTGAGGTTTTTTTGTTGTTTTGTTTTTTTAAAAAAACAAACACAACAACCRAAAAAAAMCCCACAAAACTCAGAGCAAGTAAACCTAAAATTTAACTGAAATTTCAGCATTTTATAACTGTATATATAGCGAGGCTAGAGCCCAAACTTTAAATTCCCAGCTTTCTATCACACTATTTCTAACCTTTCTCAACTAAGACTGTATCAATATCACAATTTAAAAGTCTAGCAAGTGTTACATGCAAATGTATTTTTGAAAAAATATTCGTACCAAGCTTAAAATAAGACATATAAAGAGGACAGAATGTCTACTCCAAGAGAGGAAGGATATACACACATACATATAAAAACACCAACCAGATGCACATATGCAACAACTGAAAATATGTATTCAATTTTTAAGCTTGATATTTTTCCATACAAAAAAAAAAAAAAGAGCCACTAGTTGGAAAGGACAGAAAATTGCTGAAATTTGGTGTCATGTAATGCTAACTCAGTAGCTTTATTTTTTTTTGTCAGAAATTGTATGAAAATTGTATGATACAAATTTCCATGAGAATTACRCAATCTTCATGTTTCTCCACCCATCATCTCACTTCTCAGAATCAGTAGGGTTTTCTTAGGTTTGGTACTATTTTTTTCTGAGGTAATACCCCTTGGATTAGAAATATATTACTTACAGTTTATTTTCCTAACCTAAGAAACAACTTGTTCTAAGAACTTCCGGAGTGTATTGTTATGCCTTCACTTTACTCTTTTGTTTAAGTAATGGCCTCTGAATAGTTGAGTTCCTATAGCATAAAGAGAGTACTGAAAGTTCTACCACACTCAACTCTCCTGAAGAGTCAAGACGCTTTTTATACAATTGTATTTTGTGTGCGAAGTGTGTGATAGTGTTTAACAACTCAAGTTCCATCAAAAATACTTTTCAATAAGGTATGTCTACACTCTGCAAAAAGTTACTGTGGTTTATTTCATAGCAGTAGTTCATACAGTAGATGAGTTCCAGCTGAAATTTAGAGTGAACATATTAAAGAAGGTAACCCGGTTGAATTTGGTCTTGACATGCTTCATTTTACTTGCTGAAGTGATTTATATATGAACTTTTTTTAAGACAATTTTTGAAGATACAGAAAGTATTTTCTTAGTCAGATTTTTTGAAGAACTAGAGGAAAACATTTARATTAATGTGAATTCAAATTAAAAAAAATCCATTCAAAAGCAAGCATAATAAAATTAGTTAATAACTAGAAATCTACCTTATGTTTTCTGCAAGTAAACAGTCTATCTTCTGCCTTTTCAGATATTAGTGAACTTCAATTCTTTTCTTGATAGGAACATATCAGAACTGAAATTTTATATTCAATGAAATTTCAAATTGTCACCTAAACAAATGAACTTGTGACAACTTCAGCTATAGGAATTCTATAAGCAGCACTAGCCACATGCCTTGGACACAGGGCATTCATCACTGTCAACAACTGTGATAACGATCCTCCATCACAAATTTGAATATACATGTGTTCAAAAAAAACCCCCCAACTAATTCTGCATAATCCATTGGTTAGAAAATTGTCTTTATTTAGGAGTTATCAAACCAAAGCAATCTGAAGGTRACAAGAATCCAACAAAATTTCCTACCACTTTAAGACCTTCTCTGCTTTTCATGTCATCACTTTGCTTGATTAAAGTAGAATGAAGGGGATTGGTTTTTTAATTGCCCTAATTCTAATTTCAATTTATTACAATCTTTTTGCTTTCTCCCTGTGACTGTTGGGATAGTGTTTTTTACTAATTTAATGCAGCTGCCTTCCAACCCAAAYGATGGTTGTCTCCTAACCATAACTCAAGACAAGTGTCAGACATACCAATATGTCTGTGAAAGAGTACCATATGTGTGTCTATCACTACTATTAAGATGCCAAAAGAAAGTTATATGCAGGCCATCTTCTGCATCTGAACCAAAGAGAACACACTTAAATATGTTATTTCAGCATTAACTTAATTTTGCTGATGGATTCTGACATATGTCAGTGTATACACGAAACAAAGCTAACTTTCAAAGTAAGCATGGAATGAAATTACAATTTGAATAGTTTTAATGATTCTGCAATCATATTTCTTTCCTGGAAAAGTACCCTTTTTTTTAAAAAAAAAAAACAGCAAAAGTCTGACTTTACTTAGCCTACTTTTTTAGAAAAAAAAAAAAGATACAAAAAAACCCTCTAACTAAATGACAACAGCTGACTTGAAAGACCATTTGTGAATGGAAATACCATATAACAATTCTTGTCACAATTTTTAGATGTCAAAAACACATTCCACCTCTGTATTATTTCATGTCAAAACAAAGTGGAATGCTTTCATAAATTTTTTCTTACTCTCCCAATCTAAATGAAATATTTGTTTGATAATGTTAAAATTTACTTATGTTCGTATTGTCTAGTTAATGGCTTTTCTTGGGATYGTTTTAGGGATCAACACAATGCTAAGAGATTATGGAAGTTTGTCTTGGTAATACCTAACACTTATATATTGCTTCCTGAATAGGTATATTTATAGTTACTAGATTTTATATAAAGAATCTGAAATAGTTGGTTTGGTTTATCTAATGTAAACATGACAATGAATACAAGATACCATCTAACACTTTAAATCAAGGACTTTCAACCTGTTTACTAATATGGGCCACACAGCAACTTTGGGTCCATCTATCCTTTCACAACAGACTGTGTAGCTGTGGCAAAGCTGACAGTTTTAATTCTATRTACTTCCTCTTCACAGATAGATGAAGGGAGGTGGTGTAAGATTTCAGAATATCAAAYCTGCAAAATGGATACAATTCTTCTCCATGTRTAGAAAAGTTACACCCATGTCTGCCATTTCTATTCTTATCTACACCTCAGTCACTACTTAAAGCTCATTTTCAGATTTTTACTGATACAAAAGAGCTTCACTATCTTTTAGCAAGTTTTGAGAGTTTTGAGAATTTGACATAGTGACAGGATACAGAGTCAGGTGAAGGTCTGAGGTGGATCTCCTCCTTTCAAAGCTTACTTTTTAAAGTAAATAGGCTTCCARACTCTAAAAACGAATATTGAACAAGAAAAAGGCAACATTATAGGTTGCATTTTGGGGTGTTCTTCTTTAAGGGAATTCTAATCTCAAACAACAGTAAATTGCTCTGCCCCACCATATATTTTGTGAAGCTTCAGCAGTCCTGAAGCCGTACATGCTCAGCTGGTCTATAGAGAAGGAGACCTGTTCTCCCTCCATGAAGTTYTACCTGGTCAGAGTGCAAATGCCAAGACAATGTACAGCAAGAACAGAGAAGCTTTCAGTGACTGAATTATACTAACATATGCAAATGAAGAGACCCTTAACTGTGAAAGAAAATTCTACGTATTTGTTAAGAAAAAAAAGTGTGAATGTTTAATAATAGCATTTAATATATCTGATAAATTTCTAAAATAATGAATTAGGAAAAACAGGGGTCAATTTTTMCTCAAAACTATGGAAGCAATCATTATATTCAAATGTTTCCTTAACGTAATGAAAAAGCTTATTTTCAAAATACCTTACTTTACCATTAGATACAATATAGTATTTTAGAGTAAAATCAGTTCCAGTTTCAAATGTAATATTCCAGTTACCTGTGTTAACAAAGAACAGTAGCAGCTGTGCTGGTTAACAGAACTACAACAAGAAAATAATGCAAGATGAGAGGCCTGGACAACATAGAAACTCCAAGCACAAATTTATTGTGAAAACATGTTTGTTTGAATTTTCAGACTGCTAAACAACAGAAACAAATGTCAAAAAAGTTTGAAAATAAGAGTAGATACATTAAACAATAACTGCCATTAAAAAGTCACCCCCTGCCATATGATACTGCTGTTACTGTTCCGGAGAAAATACGATGTTGGGAAATTATGTCAGAAAYAGAGCATGTATATAAATATGTATATTTACATGCACTAAAAATAATAAAGCAACAGCTAAGTTAATTTATAAATAATATATCAGATAGGTATTTGTTCAAAGCATTTAATATTTTGAAAAGTGTCAATTATCCAGTTAAGAATGGGAAAATAATAACTGGATAAGACTGCTTACGATAACTACATTCATAGCAGAACAATTTTAGCTGCTATTATATTTTTATTGTTTCAGAAGAACAGGAATACAGTGGGAATGCTACAATAAAGTACTAGCAGTTGCATAGAAATAATTGTAGTTATAGTTATAAACAACAATTATCCTCAGTTCTTATTTTTGTACTAAATAGCAATCAACTGTAGAAACTCATTTAAGAAACTCTGCAAACAAACTTTATATAAATTTCACCTTGGTTGCTTGAAATAGCAGGCACAGATTTGATCTAGATAATATTCCCTCCATTTTAGTTTCTTATACTAAACAACACTGTGATAAAGAAATTAATATTTTGATGAAGTTATTTCCTATTCATACATGAGAGAAATATACAGATACAATTGTACTACTACTATCAGATTACTTAGTGGGTTTGGTCAAACTCTATTCTATTTTTGCAAATTCATTCTAATTMAAAATTAAAGTATAAGGAATTCACAGAAAATTCATGTACTGCCTAAAAAYTTACTTTATATGCACTGAAAAATGGTGGCAAAATCTCTGGTGATTCAATATGACTGAATTCCGCATACAAGTATAAGTCTTTCATTTGGGGTTGATGCTCACTAATTAGACACCCAAAGTGTATTTCCAAAAATCCCTGTCTGGAAATGAAAAGCACGTATGAAGTACTATTAGTCTTGAARTCTTCTAATTCTAGTATCCATAGGCATACATAACTGTTTTTAAAGACTGAAGTGTTTAGAAAAAGCAGTACATTGGAAAGAAAATTGTACTGTGATATGTACCCCACTGTGTGAAGGGTTGACACTCTTAYTTTAATGATTTGTAAGTTTGAGCAGGTTTAACCTAAATTTGCTGCTAGACCTTGACTGAAAAGTGAAGAAGAGGAAAAAAGGTGAAAAAGAACTTCATATTACCCTAATTCTAAGATTATTTTCAGATTAGGTAGTTTTTGTAGCTTTCTACCACTGACAGGTAACCAGAACTTAGTCTGTTGCCAAACTTGGAGATCGAATTCTACCATTTACAAACAAAGGATTCCACAACATTCACGCTGTAGAGGCAAGGGATTTTATTTTGTCATYATTATTATTATTACTACTATTATTCCTTCCCTGAGAAAAGAGTGGGATTAAAGCACTACATAGATTTGCTTTACAAGACTAAATTTGTTTATGAGACAGTTCCAGTTGCTTAGGCTGTGCACTGTGTGTTCAGTGCCCCCTGAAAAAGCTGGATTTCATGCTTGTTCTCCAAGCTAATATATTGCAAGCTTTCCAGATGGAATCGYCCCACAAATAATCTTGAGAACGAAACTCAATCTTTTTTTCTCTTCTTTTTTTCTACAATCCCTAGCTAGTAAAAGGAGAGTGAGGAGGATGGACATAAAATTGTCTTTTAGAAATAATAAAATAACCCTGAATTTATATAAAGATGTTCAAAGCCATTGGTATTATTGCTCTGTTTCTTTTTCTAGAGTTGTAAGTGTGGACATTCTTTGCATCTGGATTGGCATCRTGTTCCTGGGTTTTGTTTTGTTTTAAAGGAAAACAGGAATACAAAAATCCTCACCAGTATTTCTCAGAAATTCATTATTCTTCCGTTAGATGTATTGGCAGGAAATAAAATGAACAGCATTTAGATACAGATTTTCACCTTTATAAATTAATAAGCTTATTTCACCTTCTAACTTCACCCACTCTGTTGTTAGAAGAGATAGCCMGGATCCTTTCCCAAATATTCAAAATATATGTTTTTAAAGTCTCAAACAGATTGTAAATGTTAAAAAAAAAAATAATTACCAGTAACCAAAATTCTCTGAGATGCAAAGTGCACATGTGTTATACTTTGTGACTGCTACAATGAGTTAAGAAAATTTTTTTGGCCTTGTAATAAATGGGCCAAAATATCAGTGTGTAAATCGGAACATAGTCCCTTGTGCACATACTGCATATAATATATCACTGGATTGGACTGAATAGAAAAATAATGGGAAGCAAGTACACATGTGACATGCAGTTGTTTAAGAATTCTCTTTTTGATAAATTAACGTTTCTTTAAACCTCTGAGGACTGTCATCACRTCAGTTCAAAGCTGTAGTGATTACAAGCAATGCCCTAAAATTACTTTCAGTCCTTCCTGTGAATAAGGATCTTCGTTAAAGTCTGTCAACCATAGCTAATTCAGCAAGGGTATACTGCTGTGTGAGAGTAAACAGAAACAGCAAGAAACCATGATACAGGTCTCCAAGAAAGAGATGTTCTAGTTACATTTGTAGGTCAGCTGAAATGTGTTATAAGACTTTAAGGCAGTTCCATCCTTTCTGACTTGTAAGAGGTTTCAATGTAATCTGTTATTCTTCAAAAATCCACCAAGACAAATGGTCAAGAATTTTGGGACTGCATTTGAGATGTAATGCTTGACACACAGCCAGCTTCACAGAGTCACAAGTCCTGAAAAAAGTGTCAATAATATGAGAAGACATACTACTGAAGGTGGAAATTGGTTACCAGATATGAACCTATTACCTAGGCCAAACAGTGGTTGCATTTATTCCTAAGAGATGTGGATGTGAAGGGGCTTCTTCTCGAAGGCCCTCTCAACTTTAAGAATAATCTAAATCACAAAGAGGGAGATTTAAAGAAGTCACTTATGTCAAAGTACTTACTTGCCTAGGCAGTTATTCAATTCTTCATGTAACTTCTCAGCTTAAATGTACGAAGTCTGCAGTACTTGTTTTAATCCTCTTGAAGAATGCTTTAAATTCATTTGGATACAGTATGTACCACCAGAGGCAGAGGGGTGCCCCCCAACTCTAACCTATWCTAAGCAATAGAGAAATGATCTCATGAAGAAGAGGACACTTTGCCTTAATGGCCTTAATTCTCATGTTAAGTAAATTAGTGTGTGCCAGAGAAGTGAATTACAGTCTAGTCTCAGATTCTGTACTCTGGATGATAAAGCTGAGCTGACCTTAAAGAAGGTGGGGACAGCCTTCTTGGGCCTGAACGAGTGCCCAGGCTTCAGAGATATCCCTGAGGTATCTTGGCAGACTCAGTCTCAGATACTGAACAGGTGCCAGAGGGTACCAAGAACTTGAAGAAAAGGAATTAGAAAAGAAATCTATTTCAAAAAAGATTTAAATGTGAGAGGCCTGACACTAAAGTTTATTCAGAAAAGTGAGATCACCTCACCAAGTCATGTTCCTTAGTAGGGCAGATGGTGACAATCATGGCATGGGCACTGACGTTTCTGTTACTAAAGGTATTTTACCCATTTGTTGGCTCAGATCAATCCTTTTTGTTTCCACAGTGGAAGCTTCTGATTACAAGCCATGATCTCGGGCCCATTTCAGGTGCTGAGAGCAGCCACACTGGCTATAAACTGAGAAACCAATCTATATCCTAACTGGGCATGATCTTYTATGTTCCCAACTTCTGACAGTTCTAAGGGGCTATGAAAAAGACCGATAAAAAAAACCTCAGCAGAATACATTTACAAGTCCACATGTGCCAGSTGTGTTATGAACAATAGTCCAAGCAATTCCAGTGCTGTGAAGGTCACAGGCAGATTAACAAATTTGTTATTCCATTTTTTTCACCAGGGCAAAGAGAAATCAAACATGTAAAAAGAAAATCATAACCSTAAGATCAGATATAAAAAAAGTAAGTAGGTCTGATTAAAAAAAAAAATAGATTATTTTAAATGAATACTTTAAATCAGGACAGGAAGACAGAATGAAGGATGTGGGGGGACACACAGATTTCTTTATCCATTCATGAGCAYAAACCACCCCCAATAGGTACTGCTGAAGCCACAACATCAGTAAGAAACATTTCTGGCATCTAGCATTTCAACATATACATGGACTATTCTTAAAAATAAGCATATACTGCAATTCATGCTGAACAAAAYACTRTCATTGCTTTGCCACAAAGCTTCTTGCAAAGGGTCAAACATAGGAATCTAAACTCAGCTCTGATCATTAACTAACTTTATGGTGTATATCTCAGGAAAAGAGTTGAGGAACACTCAGAAATTCTTCTCAGCAGAAAATTTGCCAGTTTAACATTCACCAGTAGGTGTATATTCAGGCAGTTCTTTAGTCTTCTTTTATCTCTTATCGTCAACACATGCTGCCACAATGTGACCTTCTGGAACAGGGTCTGTASTCAATATTTTCCTTCAAAGCTAGTTCTCATCACACAATACTGATGGTGACTTTTTCGCTAAAGGTAGTCCTCTAAGCAGAATTTCACCAGGGATAACTTAATATAACCATTTCTTGGTGTGTATTAGGTTATTGTCAGATACGAAGAAAAATATTTTGTCAGAACAGTAATATTTGGTCAGCAACAAGAACTGGCTGTTTAGATAGGAGTTTCAAAACAGATGTAGTTTCTGTTATTGTCCTTTTGCCATCTGACACTAAAATCAGGTCAAATTTATTTAGATTATTATTTGTTCAATGCTAAAAAAAAAAAGTCATTCTCAGCAAATATAAATGTTATCTTTTCAGAAGAACTTATATCCTAAAGGCAAAGTCACAGAATATGATTACACTTCTCTTTCCCTTCCCCCATTCTATTTCTCTACCACTAAGTTTTCCTTGACAGTTTCTGTCTTGTTATACAAGTTGTTTTACCTACTATGGTAGAATTAATCATGTTAAAAGCAAAAGAGACCTTGCACTCTTGTATTAGCATTGAATTGCTAGACTATCATAATATTTTGTTCCTCAATTACTCAATAAATTRATATGCAAAGATTCTCTCAGCAGCACACACTGAACATTTCCACAGATTACTGCAATTGTTCTAGATTATCATCCCTCCCGCCCCTAAAGCAAAGAGTGATAAAAGTCTCAATGTGCTTTCCTTGGGGACATAACGGTTCTATCAAACAGATGGATGGATTTCCTCAATCTTTCTAATAAGAATTAATGRAAATTAAAAAAGAATTTGACTGATGGCAGATGGCTGAAGGATGTTGCAGAGGTATGACTCATGTAAATTACAACAAAAGCAAATGCAACCTCTTGCTGTGGACAAAAGGTTAGTTCTGCATTAAATCAGGAGCATTCTGTTCAGATGTTAAAAGTAAGCACTCTTTTTCACTTTGGCAGACACAACCATGCTAAGACATCAATGGTCCCTCGATCATCATACATAGTGCAGGTACTCTTTTTCACTTTGGCAGACATGACCATGCTAAGGCATCAATGGTCCCTCGATCATCATACATAGTGCAGGCCTACTTTGCATTCTTGGGAAGAAGCCCGTAGAAACACTTATGATAAAACACATTATGCTCAGACTTAAAATAGTTGCTGCCTGTGTATGTACTTTAAGCAGCCCCAGCTCCTCACAAGCTGTAGCCTCTTCCGTGTCTACTAAAGGGTTCCATTGTTTTGTGTTSCTCATGAGCAAAGCAAAGGTGGAAACAGCTAGAAGGAAACACAGAAACAGTAGAGCTTTTTGCTTCAGTGTTACCCCATCTCCTGCAGATATGAACTCATATTAGTACACATCATACTGGAACAGTTATTATTCACAAGTCTAGGAAAAACTGACTTGCTATCTGAAAATAATGAAGTCATCACCTTCCTTTTTCACAGCTGAGTTTGGATACCAGTAGATTAATAGACTTCTCTACCAAAGATACATATTGCTACTCCCAAAGCTTTAATGCCATCAGCAACTGCAAAGCTATGGAAAACCACACAACAAACTACCCGTTAGCTAACACCGTCCGTACAAATGGCAGAGTACTGCAGTAAGCTGTTCACCCAGCCCTGTAAACATGTGGAGCTCTCTCTCAGTCCTACATTTTCCTCACTGCTGAAAGTTTTTTGGMTACTGCTTTCTTCAGGACAGGCATAATACAGGGGATTCTTTGCAGTCACATCATGCTCCTAAGAAATGCCAAAACACAGGTCACTGCATTATCTTCTGTAGAAGATAGGTATTGTATTAGCAGAGAACGTTCAGCCCAGTATTTCAGCTCACAGTTGAGTGTTGCTTATTCCAGAGGACACATGTTTGTGAACACTGGACCAAGGGAATATGAGATTTGTTTTCTATTTCCATGCCTATGTAAAATCTAACAGTCCTGGATCTAAAAACACTAGGACTGAAATTATAGAACACAGTTCATTTTTTACGTTCTCATAATATTTTATTACTATATAGAAAATTGATTTGTTTGATAAAAATTATGTAGGGAAATAAAATGTTATCTCTGCAAAGATGAAGAGTATTTATACCCCAAAAATCAATTTAAATAGGTTCTATTAATTAAATATCCTAATAATAACATCTTTTTTCTTCATCCACAAAGGTCTTGATAACCTAAAATAATATTAAGTTACAGGCTCTGAAACTTCAGAAATTATACACTAAAACCCAGTCATTTGTTTATAGGTCCCATTAAATGTTTATTTTTCTTGAGCTAAAAAAAAAAAAAAAAACAAAAAAAACAACAAAACATAAAGGAACCCTTCTGCTTTACATTGCTGTATTTAAAGAAACTAATCAGAGTTAATCTCCATTTCTGGTAAAACAGTAAACCAATTAAAAATATCTTTTGTCAAGACATAATAGTATTTAACCAATATCTGCATTTTAATATAACTTATATTTTAATATTTGTCTGATTTTATGATCCATTTCATTTTTAAAAGCACACTGGAAACAGGTTAAGATGATAGTGTTGGGGCATTGGTTTGCTGCTTGCTTTCTTTTTTTCCTCCAGAACAATAGYCTAGATATCTGTGCAGTCTACGTGGAATACATTTTCTTACTAAGAAAAAAAACCTATGAGAACAGTTAAAATATTATTATAATTACTGGGATATTTAACCTCTATCTAGATAGTAATATTAGATGCAATTCCAAAAAGTTAATGGATTTTCATGTTCTAGACTTTAGGTGAAGCTTTACTTAATCAGCTTTACTCAAGGGAAATTGTGAAACTAATCTTAAAATGGTCTCTAAGAATTGTTACCTCATCATACAATATATTTCTGGTAAATTTCTAAAACTAGTAAAGCTGTTCCCAAAAATATTCTTCTTACCTCAAATTATTAATGTACTTGTACAAAACATACATACATTACCAATCCTATTCAAACCCGTTCAACAGTTTAAGAAACAGTACACAGATTTTATAATGTGCTGGCAGATGACTACATTCTGATGAACAGTGTGCAATTTAGAGAGTAGTCATCCCTGATTTCAAGTGTAGTGTGTACTCAGAAACAGTTTTCTTTAGTAATGCAATGCAGACACTTGAAGAACTTGAATGGCTATACACACAGGTAAGTTGAAGGACATGACCCATCMTATATCCATTGAAAACAAGATTTATCCAGTTCAGTCAATGATAATATTGCTGGTCTGCTGAAAATAGTAGCAGTTTTGCTTTGCATGTTTAGTCTACAAAGCCAACACGAATGCAACAAACTCATGAAAAGGCAATTAAACTGACAAAAAAATACAACCCTATTTTTACTTAACACATTGAAGTATTTTAACACAAACATACATACACACACAGAGAAATTTTAGCTTTGGCAGAAACCACAAACTTCTACAAACTTTGCCAACCAAATGAAGAATCATTACTTTCAATTCTTAATAGGTCCATGGATAAAACTCAATTAGTGGAGTCAATAATTTGTCACATATACTTACCGCTGGTAGTTTTCAAAGCTGTTTTCTCCATGTCCTGTTCTTAGCTCACAGTACGAGCTACATTATTAGAAAATTATCTGTAGAACTGGTTTGTGAAAACTGTAGCTAGACAATTTAAAATTGTGGTTCCCACTAACATGGTGGGAAGATACGTGTTCCTTATCTCAAGTCTAATTGAATTTTAACTCATTTAAAGGCTAAATAATTTCACTCAAAAAATTTAGACTTTTCTGCTATCTTTCAATTACAGCTAAAACCAAGTCTCTACATTTATTTTGTATTTCCTATGGACTTCAATGATTTAAAAATGAAGAAAATGGGAAGTGAAGCAGTTGAAATATTTAATGCTTAATTGGACTTAATGAACTTTAAATGAGTTTTTAAACAAGTGTGTGTGGGATGAAAACCTGAATTCTGCTCAATACTTAAAATATATTTTCATAGAACATTCATCCTGAATACATCTAACTTATCTTCTGAAAGCTGTTTTAGCATTCTAATGATTTTGTATGATAATAATTGAAATACATCTCTTATCTCACTTGACTATTTGCATTTTAGAAAGCCAAGTCCTTCTGTAAATTACCATTATAAAATATAACAATTAACTATATTAAATTGTTCTTATTCAAAACAATACAAAACATAATATCTAGCTTTCTTCCATAAGGTAGAATTTTCCTGAAAGTACCAAATGTAAGATGCAGTACCACTTTATTTTCTTTTTTAAGGTAGATTAAAAGATAAGTACAAGCCAATTCTGTTTAATTTATACACAAACAACTTTGAAAAAAGTATRATTTGCAGATTTGTTGATTTAAAGAAATTCAGTAGAGCAAGTCTGCATATTAATTATTCAAAACAGATTAGTTTATGAGGAAGTCATTCATGATGAAGTTTGGAAAAAAGATGCACAGGACAATGACATGAGGGACCAAAAATATTTTTAGATATAAACCGGGAAAGTGTGATATGAGTTTTTTGAAACCGTTCAGCCAAATTATCTATTTTACATTAGCAAAACCAAGCATAAACTAGCTAAAGTTGCTTATAACTCATAATGAAAATTAATTGTTAATAAATTGTCAAAAAATTGCAGTGCAAACAACTGTTTTTGTTGAAGTTCAGATAGTAAGAACTACAGGGTGTAGCCACATGTTATTTCAAGAAAGAAATACATCTGTATTTACGGCGAAAAGTAGTTTATCTTGCACTGAATCCTCAGCAAAAATACTCAATAAATATTTCTACATTCACAGCAATATCCTATGAACTTTCTTCAGCACCTCCAAACCTCCTGAAAATTTATTTTAACTTTTTTCCATTCTTATCTCTYTGGTATTTTGTATTCTCTTCATTACGCTTAGTAACTTATTCCTCCTCCTTCTGATCTTTGTATTGGAATTATGTATTAGAATTAAATAGGGTCCACAGCACATTTTAAAGAACACTTTGCACTGCATATGCAGATTCCTCATAAGTCAAAYCCTTGGCTTGAAATTCAGGATGAAAGTAGATGGATTAGTTCAAAAGTTCACATGGATGGAAAGTTAACTTAGATTCTGGTACTTCAGCTGCTGAAGGAGATTCATGCGCTGTTAGGAAGAAGGGACAAACTACCTTGGTCTTTTTTGTCTGTCTCTCTCTTAACATGGGTGATTGATTACACTGCTTTGTTCCTGTACTGACACCAACTTTATTACAAGATTCCTGACTGCTTGCCGTACTCCTATACTACCCCCACCTCTCTTTCAAATGACTAAGCGTAGGGCTAGATGGGTCGCTGGAAGGTCAGCCTTTAATGATGCTCTAGATAAAGTAGATATGTGTTTTTGCATTCCAGAAATGCTGCAAGTATTATATGCAGATAGCTTAAAATTTTCACCCATATTAATTAGGGAAAGAATATTCAAGAAAAATTATGTCATCTTCATGAAGATTAAGACTATTCAGTACACTAATTATCTGTGCACCATCCTCAAATTCCTTGACTGGATTATAAAATTATTAAAATGATACTTGCAGCTACTTTCCTGGTATCCCAGACAATGAGTTTAAGTGCTTTAATGTTTTTCTTCCTTATTTTGCAATAGAGACCTACAGAACTTCTGCATTGTATAGAAGATCRCTCAAAAGCAGGAAACACTGGGCAAGTTAACATAGAATCAAAAGCTCCTAAAACTCTTCCTTCCCAGGCCAATTTCTAAGGGAGAAGAACTATCTCCTTTTTAGGCTTTCTCCAGCACTGACACGACTTTATTTCAAGTATCACAGTAATTTTGCAGTACACGAACATGAACCCTGAATAATTTACCATTTTTAAATTTCTTGGATTTAATTTTGTGGTTTAAAAGATTTGATGGCACCAATGTTGATTGACATAAAATTCTCATGACTACAAAAATTGATAGGTTTAATCTATCTAGATTACTRGCTAAACAAAAATAAGAAGAGAGAAACATCTCTATTGATTCACTCAGTTCAGTGTGGCCAGCCTGTAACTTTGTTTTGAGAGAAACTGGCTACCTGCAAATCCCAGAAGAGGATAAGAAGAGGGCAAACATATATATTTTCTTCTCAAGTATAATTCCAGAGTTAACACACTGGAACTGGGGAGAACAAGTGGAGAAGACTTAGTTAATGGCACTCTATGTATCTGCAGTGATGGATGCCAAAGACATCAAAATGTAGCTTGATTTCWGACAATTGCATGTTCTGAAGAAGTTGATGTTCTAATCAGTTTCTATTACTTTTATACAGTTAAATAGCACAACTACAAAAAAGGAGACAGACTTTGAATCAACAACTACCACAAAATCTTGACCCAATAATCAACAAACTCCCCCCCCCCAAAATCCCCTTAAGATTATAAAACCCACAGTAACGGGCAACTCATAATAATATGCTACTCTTGTGATTATGGGATGAAATTATGTAATACCTCATCAAAATACTGACTACATAACAGATTTTTGGAAGAGTGTGATGTAATAATTCACCAAGCATTTAGAATTTCCCAAAATAAGGTAATCTCAGAGACAACTGAGTCATAATAAAGAATTCAAAAGCCTACCAGAAGAATGTCATAAGACAGTTGAGCAGAATTCAATGTCAGAAAACACAGAACAACACAGTGAGCTACTCAGGAAAATGTCACAAGCTAGGACGATACCTAGTATCTGGGAAAAAGRCAAAAAAAGCAGCAACCTATTAAATCACTTTTCCTGAGTTAAAAGGCTTCAGCATAATATGCTCAGCATGGATGAAAAGGGTAAGAAAGTGGAGTATAAGCAAGCCACCAGCCAGTGAATAACTCGCTGTTCCACAGCCTGCAAGCTAAACTCAAGAGTGAAAGCCAGTATGGTTCCAAAAGCACCAATAGTACTGGGAAGTACACTGCAGAGAGGTAGTTGTGCAAGAGTCTCAAAGAATAGAAGAATATGATGATTGCTACTGGAAAAAAAGGTGCATGTGAATGTTGTTATGGTATAGCAGTAAGACAGTCATATAACTAGCAGTCTTTTTGGTAACTTGATTGTATGTCTGATCACAGACCATTTATTATCAAAAAAGTCAGGACAATCCCAGCTCTCAGAGATTATTTTCAGCTATAAGTATCCCAACATAATACTTTGTCACCAGCCGAAACGGATAAGAAATCAATCTCATCTGTACTTAGGACTGTAAAACCACAAAATGGTACCAGTGAATCATGGATTGTCACCTGCTGACATTTTATTCAAGGGAAAAAAACCAAAMCAAAACAAAAAAACAACCAGCAGGTATGTTTGCACTGTTAAAAACTAATGTCAATGACACTGTGGACCTGTAGAAAGATAGAAAATACAACTGATAAGGCAACAGAAAAAAAACTAGGTGTGATTTTGGGTTTAGGAACCACCACTTCTTTCTGAAAATTGTATTAATAATTCCAGAACGCTACATGTTGCAAACATAAGGAAGCATCTTTCCAGAGAGATAAAAACATTTTGCACTGAAGTTCAGGAAAATATTTTTGTTTCGTTTTGTTTCATTAAGTCCAGATATAYAGAGCCATCATGAAGGCTCAACAAAATTTATGAATGAATTATACTGTGACAATTGTAGTGCTGGTAACTCAGCGAGATCTACATAACCCTTCGACATMTGAAGAGACCAACTCAATATTCCCAATATTCTTAATATTTAATTTAGTTAGATTTTTATAAAATACTTTATATTCTGTACTGTGCTACTTTAAATGCCTATGATGAGTGTCTTCAAAGGCTTTAGCATGAAATAGAACAACTGAAACTCTCTGCAGTATCAGCAATAGGAAAAAGGACGCAAATGCCACAACTTTCTTTTACTTATAATACAGAAATGTTAAAGCAATTCTACTAGAATGAACCAACAGTTGGAAAAGAGACCTCTAAGCTTTTAGGAAGAAAAAAACCCCATATACTTATGACATGCAGATTACTCTGGTATCTGAATGGCTTGTTAATTATACTATGAGGCCTCTCTGCTCAACAGTGCTGACAGTATTTGTATGCTCCTCTTTTGCATTTTTCCCTTACAGCAGAAGTGAACTGAATAGCTTTGGGCTGAGGGGCTGTGCTCAGTGGTCCTAAAGTGCCTGGTAGTTTCATTGTTCCAGAGAAATGCCGTTCTTATGGGAGGTCATAGTCATGGACTAAAAGAGATGGTCTCTCATCTTAGATKAGCTTAGACTAATCCTATGAATGGCTTTGATGGTTAAAACCTAGACCTTGAACTTCAATTGATGTTCAAGATGTGAGCTGGTGTAGCAAGCACAGTACAACAAAGGAAGGGCAGCAGTGTTGACTATTGTCATTACCRGGTGTGCTGGGGTAGAGTTAATTTTCTTCATAGTAGCTAGTAAGGGRCTATGTTTTGGATTTGTGCTGGAAACAGTGTTCATAAGACCATGATGTTTCAGTTACTGCTGAGCAGTGCTTACTCCCAGTCAAGGCCTTTTCTGCTTCTCACCCCACCCCACCAGCGAGGAGGCTGGGGGTGCACAAAATGTTGGGAGGAGACACAGCTGGGACAGCTGACCCCAACTGACCAAAGGGATAGTCCATGCCATATGACATCATGCTCAGCAATAAAACTAGGGGGTAGCTGCCAGGGGACCACTGCTCATGGACTGACTGGGCATTGGACAGTTGGTGGTGAGYAATTGCTTTCATTTGCATCACTTGTCTTTCTTGGGTTTTATTTCTCTCTTTGWTATTTTCCTTTTCATTACMATTTACTATTATTATTTTATTTCAATTATTAAATTGTTCTTATCTCAACCCATGAGTTTTCTCACTTTTACACTTCCAATTCTCTTACCCCCCTGCCTCTGCTGGCCAGGGTAGTGGGAGTGAGCGAGGAGCTGTGTGGTGCTTAGTTGCCAGCTGGGGGTTAAACCACAAAACCAGGCTGCTCGATTCTAAACATGTTGAAACGTTTCTCAGAGTTGAGACTTTTATTTCCACRTACAGTTATCAATAACTGAACTTGAACCATTGACCATCAACTTTGCAGCTGTATGTTACAAGATATCTCATCTTTCGKGTAGATTATTTTTTTCCTTTTTAATTTTAAGCAGACATAACTACATGATTAGTAGTGTCAGTGAGGATTCCAGAAGTGCCCTGAGGTCCTAGTAACTCCAGGATGGGAAATTTTTGATGAATAGAGATGTTAGAGAAATAGATAGTTCTACTAAACAGGTTTTTTTTTAATCTCCCCTGGGGCTTTGACCTTTGTTTCATTGTTCAGCTTCAATTTCCTGYTTGTCCTCCAGGAGCCAAGATCTTTTAGTCACTGAGACTGCAGTTGTAAGGGACATATGGATCCAACTATATTCAGTATATTGGTACCAATTAGGTTACATGAGTGAAAAAGAGTGGCATTACAAGGACATTTTGAACATTCAAGATRAATATTTGTTAATCAAAGTAGCAAACAGTAATTCACAGAACTATAAATACTAGAAGAAGAAAGACCCTTAAAAAGTCAGAGCAGTACTTTTTGTCTATTATTCCAAATACATATTAGGTACACCTGTTCATGGCAGCAAGGGAACACATTCCTAGGGAATAAAATATCAGACATTCAAATGAGAAATATCTTATGAAGAACACAAACTTTTTTTTTTCCTTTGTTTTGAGATGGTAACAATTTTGAAAACAGTATTAATAAAAAAAAATATTATACAATACAGTTACACATTCCCAGCAATAAATGTCTCACACATGCCAAAGCAGTGAACTACTGTAATAGCAGGAGGACGTAACAGCAGGACTGTTACAATAAGAACCACCTTGTTATTGTATAGTTAACATCTGTGCTTCCTAAATGGCAAAGTAAACGAACATAATGGTTATTGCCCTGTATTCACATTTCKCCACCTGCATATGCATGGCAATATACTGAGTAATTAAATCAGAAAGCCAAAAAAAAAATCCCTATTTCTGTCTTTCTACCTTCCTTTGAACATCGATACAAAATGTGTTTATATGCAGCTAAACAATATACCAAAGTTTTACACATAAGCCAACCAACCAGCAACAACCAGACGACRCTATTAGTTGTAATAAGGTCAGGACATAATCAGCAATGCACCTTTATCCTTGGCAAGATGGAATAAAAACACTGGAATAGGTCCTACATGCTTGCATATATTTAGTAGTTTTATAGCTGTAATTAYGTAGTAATGTTAGAGATCTTAATTAAGCAATTACTAAAAGCTTACATATCTGGGACTTTTTAACTTTCAAATACTCTAATTTAATCCTCAAACCCCTCAAATAACATTCTAGGGCCACAGCTGTTGACTTCTACACCTATCCGTATTTTAAAGCCAGTTAATATTACCTTAAAAAAAAAAAAAGCTAGCTATCATGGGTAGCCAAGGCTTCTATATGAAGGACCGCATACCCTTTTGTTGAGGGGAGAGAAATATGGGCTGCCATTCCCCCAGGAAAACAAGATTTAAGACTAGGGTTTAAGTTAAAGACAAATAAAGGAAATAACAATCCTCTTTCCAAGAGACCTGCTTCTTTCTAAGACTGGATCTTACACGTAGTTGAGGTTGCATCTTTAGAGTGCCATAAATCTTATTCTTAAAAGAACATTTCCATTTTATTCCATGATATCTTAGCACTTTGTAAATAGCTGTCTGCATTTTATGTGAACCAATATGATTCAAAGCTATGTTGCAACAGTGCTCCTAGAGAATGGTGGAATTGCAATCACTCAGTCTTAATGCTGAATTACTACAGCAAATCATTGAACCACATTGTTGTGTAATGGGACAAACAAGCCTGTTATTAAAACTACTTAGAATAGTTAAAGTGTACTGGAAGAGCACTGTTTTGTATATCAATACATGAACCTTCCTTAGCTCTTAATCTTTAATTAGTAAGCTTTAATAATAAAAAAGTTTTAAAAATAATCATACTTACATTCTAAACTAATGAATAAATTTGGTATGATTTTTTTTTAAATTAGTTTTAGTCTTTACATGACTTTAAAGCCTTCTAAATATTATGAATAGTCCCTAAATTATAAAGTTACAGCAACCATACAGATGGAGCAGCCATTTCACTTCCCTGAGCTTAAGAAATATGATATGAGAGCACTTTACTACATTAGGAGGGAGGATCCAAGAGTGTTCACCCCAGAGATATTCAAATGTGATTGCTCTTTATAATTGGTGTCAGGACTTCCATAAGTTTAAGACAATCAGAATCCAAAGGACATTAAGTATTTGTTCTATATTAATTTCATGAATGCTGACACCATGTCTAAGGAAGTGAAATGGATATATACCAACTGTCTGTTACCCTCCACAAAATTTTAAATAAAACTTTGCTGGAATAAAATTATTACCAAAAATAGTGTTATGCACAGTAGAAATATTAGAGTCCCCCATATTTTGCAAGCCTTACTATTTGCAGTAGTCAGTAAAAAATCATTTTATCCATACTAGAACATACTTAATAGGCATTCCRGTCCTAACTGTGGGCGGGACTTGCTGGGCATATAATAATTACATATGCATTACTAACTCCTCAATGCTTATAGTAGATTAATTTATAATAAAATTGAGAGTGGCAAAATACTGGAACAGCTAGAGGTGATTAGCCCAGCTGGAAATGCATTCTGAGGAGTTTTTGATGATACGTGACAGAAGAGAGATGAATGTGTGTTTCCAAACAAAGCASAGTGCAAACAAGAAAACATCAGAAGTGTTTGTTTGAAACGTTTATAACCCAGTTAATTGTTTGTAAAATGTGCATTTAGCATTATTGTTTAGTTTAGTTTTGTCCAGCTAATTACACATGATGTTGTTCCATGTTAAAAGAAATGTATTSTTTTATAAATTCTCTTAAAATTCCTCTACACAGAATTACTTCCTTTTAAAACGTTAGAAAGAGACTGAGAATAGAATGAAGAAAAATGTATAGGGAAGTTTTAAAACTGTTTTTTACCCATGCTCTGGCTGAAGAATGAAGATATCCCCATGATTGAGAAAATTAGGAATTCCAATATTTTTAATTTTGCAGAAAATGAGTGAAGGTGGGAAGAAGTCTTTGTTTTCAGTCCACACTGATTTTTACTTAACTCTCTAGCATATAACATCGTATCGCCAAACCTTTTCTGTAAAGCAAAACATGTGTTGGCTCAAAATAATAAAAAGAACCTTTATTTTTATTAATTTTAAAATGTATCATTCTTTACCTCAGAAGCTCTAGTCACAAGGTGCTTGCTCTTAATGACTCAAGATCCTGTCCTTTATAATGGCAGCTGGCAGCTTTTCCTTTTCTTTTTTCCTTTTTTCTCCCAACTTTTCCAAAAAGTAGCTAAAATCTAAATCTTTAAAATATTTCACCCAAACCCTAAGCAAAACATGAGTCCATATAGCATGTACATTATAATACATTACATAATGTTACATTGATTTTATTAAGGTAATTCATATGTGGAASTTTAAGCTTATACCTTTTCGTGTGCATTTAATTATCAAGTTGTCATTGAATATATATATTATATATGTGTGTATATATATATCTTTTTTTAAGATATAAAAATTTACTAAAAATCTTATTGAAAAGATCTATGACTGTGCTGGAATACACAAGACACTTCAAAGCACAATTATTAAGCAGAGTGACTTTTCACAAGCAAATAATACTGACTAGAAACTGGTTTTAGTACTCCCAGTGTTATAGGGGGAAAACATTYAAATCTGAAGATAACTTTGAAGTACAAGTGGGATGGGCTCACGGAGTGAAGTTGCATGTTTAATGTATTATTTTCTTTATTTACACAAAGAATTTAAGCTTACACTTCTAAGATGTATTCCCATAAAATTTAAAAGACTTTTTAACATTAAATATAATTATAATGGAGAACTGCAAGTATCCCCAAGATAAACAACCACTTAATCTTTTATCTCCATATTCTCTCTTATTTAAGACAGTGTACACATCCACTTGCAGGCATGTAACAGTTCCTATAAGCCTTTGAAGGAATACACAACAGCTGTTGATCTAAAATTATAGATACTTCTTAAATTTTATTTTCCGCACATATATGTTGTAGAGTGTTATCTTTTCAATTCTTCAAGAAGTAATACCATCAGGATTAGCATTGCAACAAATGAAAACAGAAATGGATTCTCCTTAAAAATCTCAGAAACATATGTGGCCTCAGAACAAACTAAACTTTAAMTTTGTTATTTCTTTAAGCTAGCATAGTGGTTCACTAAACGTASTTGGTATATAAAAGCTTTACTGTAGTCAATGTCCCTGTGCATTAGCAGGTGTCCTGTAAGAAYACCATTTTGAATTTCATCAGCTCTGATCATTAACTTACTATGCGGTGAAAAAATATTTCAGACTGACTGTAGTGCCAAGACATATTGTAAAGGCTGAGGAAAAAGTACTCAAGCAAGAACCAACAACAGATTTTGTTTACAATGAGGGACTGAGGAAAAAATCATTAACGCTACAGTGTTTTGAAAGACAGATGGCAGAACACTAAATTCAGCCATACAACTAAAAATCATATAGTGATTGAAGGAAAATGAAGGAAAAAAAAAAGGGCACTTTGAAAACCTAAATATCATTTCTTTTGCTAGTACTAACATATACATGTTTTGTTTGTGTGGGGTTTTTTTGGGTTTTTTTTTAATTCTAGTGTATTTACATCATTAAAAGCATAAAGAGTTGGCCTATAACTTGGAGATGAATGATAATTTACTAAGCAGAACCTGCTTCTGTATTATTTTTTTTTTAACTGAAATTTTTCTCTATATAAATTTATACTAAACCCATTAGAAAACTGTCAGATTGCATTTCAGGATATGCATTAAACAATGGCAATTACATGACACGCACCTTTTTGGGTACACATCCTTGTCAGTAGATGCAYAAAGTGGAATGACACACTTCACTAGCATTTTTCTTCCAAAGCAAGTATGTCTGCCGTTGTACATATATATCTGCTGCTAGACAAAGCAAYGTTCAAGAGAAGTGCTGGGTACCGGAACAGAATACAGTGATGTTTCCCTAGATCCTGACACAGTTCAATTTACAGTCTTGAACAAGCCTCCAAATAAAACTGCTTCCTGCATAGGTAAGACTTCCACACCATTTTTTTTAAATTACTTTTTGCTTGGAGAACTGTTAGTCATGCTTTCCACCTGAGATCATCAGGTAGCCCRTTATAGACTAAGGATATGCAATATAGTGAAGCAAAACTCTGACTCTGCACTTTAGTATATAATCAAGTTTCACACTCATAATCATATTCCAGTATGTGACATCTAAACCTTAAAGCAAAACATACCAAAAGTTAATTATTGGGGCAGGCTGGGGCAATATAGTCTGTCTAGATGACAGTATATTCTTTGGCTCCAAGCCCTCAAATAGCAACATCCCTGAAGAATCTTGCATCACTAGTCATAGCTATATAACTGTACAGTCCCATCCACCAAAGTAATTCCTCAATGACTTATAAAAAATCATCCYTTTGATCATCACCTTATTGTCTTTCAGGTTTTTTCAGAGCCATTTTGAACAAAGCCATAGAATAAAGTTGTGTGTTACCTGCATATTTCAACAAGTAACTCCTGCCATTCCRGCTACCGGTTGTATACACAGGCTGAAAAAGAATTACAAATCTTGAACTGAATTTGTCTTATAACATACTGTTTCCATTGACCGATTAATTTTAAACATTTGTATGACCAATAGGTTGTGGAAGGGATTTAAACTGGATGGATTTTGTGGATTCAGATGGACAAAGATGTGCAGTCTTTTTGCATTAAGTTAGTACTAACAACTGTTACTGATAAATTCTGACATGGTTTATAGATCTTTTAAAACAGATTAAGCAGTTTGTCTTGAATAGGCAATGAACTCAGATACTGGGTTAGGTTTAGTGGAGACAAAGGGAGAAAGTTCTCGGATTCATCACAGAGCCTTGATAGAGATGTTTTCAGCTACTCAGCAAATAATCAGGTCTCACAAGTCYTGGACAGCAAATCATATTTGATGGCTGCTCATGTGGCTTGTGATTACGCTCCTCGCACACACGCACTCATTCTGCGAAGCCTGTAATCTCACCCATTCGCAGTGCTGGGATCTATAAATAGCTGCCTGCTGGGTCAACAGTGCTCGAGAGGCTGCAGTGCTGTACTCCAGTGTCGTCTCTCTTACACTCATCACCCCATGTGTGACACCGCCAGTGACCACCCTCATACACAATCTGCTCATCAGCTTCAGTGCACAGCGCCATGAAGCGGTGAAAAGGCCACCATCACGTGCGGCAGCTGTACATTCACCGCTTAGCAGTGCCCTGTATTCAAAGCAGCCTTGATAATAAACTCACTCTCAACATCAGCTTAATGCCACAGTTCCTTCTTACTCCCATAATCTCAGGCACAGCACCTCACAATGAGAGACAGTGTACTCCTCAAGTCTAAAAGGCCAGTTTGATTTTGGTACAGTTTTATGTATTTTTGTGACATTTCACTGTTTTATTTTAGAGACAGAAGCTATAGGATCTTCAGCAGAAACCTTCATRCAGTATTAAAATTACATGCTTAGGATTTACTTTGCGCAGCATTTCCTAGCAAAGTAAACTGCGTAAATCTAATTTAACAGTGTTTCTTCTGGTTCACAGTGTCTTCTTTAAATATGCTTTCTTCCAGAGTTTACCAAAGCCATGCACTAAAACAAGGAAAATAAATTATGAGGCTTTGTGACCTCCTCACCTGGCTATGACAGTAAGTGGCATTGAGGCAGAGTTCTATACATTTCTAGGGAATATGCCATTTTCCACAGAAAATAACTCTCCTACATCTGTTATCAAACCCAACAAGAAGCAGGCAGTTATTATAACATATAGCAAAGGGGKTTTTTTTAAATGTTAATTAAAGAAAGGAGGGTTTGTATCAAATATTTTAGGAACCTGCCTCAATAAAGACTGTAAGAGTGGGTAATAGCATGGGTAAAGCATACATATAATGAGGTGAAGAGGAGGATCACCTATATGACCACATTCATAAGAAAAATGGAAAATTTTTCAATACTGACCTATTTCCCAAAAAGGCACAACAAGTCCTTAAATGATAACAAAAAATACCAGCTTTGAAACTGGACAAAGAAGGGAAATCTGACATTGTGGTGGTGCATTCCCYCTGCCCCCTCTCCTGGGCTGCTTGTTAATCTCAGAAATTCCCTTGGTGTAATGAGTCAGGCAGTTAAGCACTCCTTGACCGTATCAGAAACTCTGCATAGCTGAGGCTGGGAATGTACTCCTACTGCCTGGCCCAGGTGAGAGATGAGAGCAGGATCTGTCATCCCCTGATACCCTTATCTGAGTCASAGCTCAAGTGGAACAATACCATTGTTACTGAAACCTTAAGAATTTTTATGGGTGACTAAAGCCARTCATCTTGTGAACCTATAAACAGCAGTCCTAAGTGAGACCCTTTGAGCTCTCCTGGACTGCACCCGGCTGTGCCCAGCATCTCCCTCTGAGTAGAACACCTCTCAGAGTTCRCAAACTCTCGAGTCAGCGACAGTCCTCCGAATATCGCAAACTGGCAAAGGGTCCTGGGCTGAAACACTCCTTGAGGCTCAACCCTTGCCCRTTGAGAAAGGCCAAGATATTTGACATGAATATCTCACTGAACCTGAGGGGAATTTTTAACAGGTATACCTTTGCACATTTATCTATCTTTGTGTCTGCATGTGTGTGTGTGTGAACTGATGGAGGTACTCGCTAGCAAATATAGTCTGCTAAAATCTATCTTAAAACCGTGAATGAACCTTAGACTGCTGCTAAACACATATAATCCCTTAGACATAAACCATTGACCAGGTCTGACCTAGGAGTGGATCCAGCGGCATTTAGACTCCATCAGGAGTTTAGGAAACAARGGCGTCTTCTTTGAACCTCGTGACTCAACTGGAGGGTCTCCTTTACCCTTTTTCATCCTCGGTCTCTATATACATTACTCCCAATTCAATTCTAACATGATTTTACTTTCTATGCTTTATCCATGTAGTAAGTGATAGAATGAACCTTGCTATCGAACTCTGTAACAAAGCCATGCTTTTATAAATTTCTATTAAAATCACTTTCTCCTAATACCTTTGATGGTGATTCGTTAAGCAGCCTCTAAACCACTCGTCCACAACAGACAGTCTCAAACTTGTGTTTGTGATTACACCACAATCAAAGCTTATGATTTTATAAACAACTTATGATTCTAAAATTTGTTTGCATATTTTTACTCTTGCACTTTCTCCAAAACAGCCACTATTGGTGCTTTCAGAATGGCAAAAATAAAAGCTACGTGATGAGAGTTATTGCAATATCAAATAATAAAACAATAACTGAAAGAATTTTTTAAAAGCTACCCTACAGTCTTAGAGGAGAATATCTAGGAATAATGCTTTGAGCTCCGGTTTGGTGTACCAACAGAATGATCAAGTATCAAGAATGATTTTTATTTAAAAAATAGGTTGTAAGCTGTCAGCAGAAGATAAGATAACATACAATAATAAAAGAATTAGAGAAAGCAATGTACTACAGTGTCACACTCCCTAAGAGATGAAGGAACAGATTTTTTTTTTTTTTTTTCCCCCTTGAGTGTTTCATTGGTTAAGAAAAGCTCAAATTCAATGCAAGTTTCTCTTGGTTTCTTTTTAGAAAACACATTTAGACAGGGTAAATGAATACTACTAAGCTTAATGTTCTTCCTCACTGGGGACACGTTTTTCCACAGCTCCAGCCTCTTGGAAAAATCTTTATATAAACACCCTTCATTGGTGGATTTTATAGCACTTCACAGAGGAAAAAAGGTACAATTGTCCCTCAATTTACAGTAAGGAAAACCATATAGAAGCCCCAGTACAGATATCAAGGGAGATGCTTCAAGGCTGGATCCACCTAAGAATTTTCAAACAAGGTTCCAGTGCTGACATCAAACTCCCATAACCCTAAAGGCTTGCAAATTCTCAGCTTGTTTTGTCTAAACATCCATGGAGACCAATGGAAGACCCCCTACTTTTCTCAGTAGCTTCTGGGACTATGGCTTCCCAGAAACTATTAATTTCCAGTTTTACCCCAGCTTTATCCAGAAACATGGTAACAAAGCCAGAAAGAAATAAAGGCTAGGTCTCAGAAGAGTGAGAATGATGATCGACCCACAAGCAAGCCTGATAAGATAGAACGCTTTGATTTCCAGACACTGTATCATCTATGACAAAACAAATTAGACTTTTGGGGGGTTCCATTTTATAATCTCAAACCTAAGTTCACAGCATTTTTAAGATGAGAATTTTTGAGCAAATATATTGAACAGCAGATCACTGAGATCAAAATCACACCACGAGCCATGCAAAACAGCAAGGTAAAATCTAGTAAAATCTTGGCTAAGGATTTATCTTTCCATTTGATACTTCAATGGCACTTAAATCTAATCATAAGTATTTACTGAAAGTTGAGCTTTTATGTTGCTAACATATCTATTTTTTAATAATTTATGAAGTCAAAAMCCAAAAATATCAATGCATCAATATGGGGAGAAAAGTAAAACAGAAAAGCTTAGATTTCCATAAACCTTTTGTGCCTCATTTCTCTAACACAAATGGACTCCATTTCACTAAAAGAATCCTATTTGATTTACAGAGTATTAATAGACGCATTTTGTTTCCAAAATACGATGTGTTTAGTAATTATGCTAAGAGACAGATAACGTACTGACATCACTCATGCTTTCACAAGGTCTGGAAATCATTATTGCACTACTGAAAAACAGGTTTGAATGTGCTAGAAGTTTAACAAAGAAAGAATAATTCACAGAAGGTCAATATCTTTTAGAAAGTTTTCRAACTCCTAGCTTAATATTGGCTTATTATGTCAATTCTCTCCACCAGGTTTCAGAAAAATCACTTAGAGAAAACTTTATGAATTCTCAGAAAGACATTTCTGAGCGTATTAGATCCTTACATTCTCTCCAGTTCCTCCACTGTTCAGAAATTGAATAGTACCTCTCATATCCAGCTTTACGTAGCTAGACTTTTGATTGTCTTCTACCAATTCTCCAGCACCCTGTACAGAAGCACTTTGCATTGTTTTCTTRAAGTTCTGTGTGTTTGGTTTTTTATAAAAGTAATATTCCAAAGTAACTATGGCACAAAGAGGGACAAGAAAGAGATAGAAAAGGGTAAGGATGCAGTTTCATGAGCTACTTATGTCATTCTAAATCCAGACTGCTACAAAAAAAAGTGATAATCCCCCTGTTCCGCCCACCTAGTCAATGTGTTTCCTCCTYCTCACCTGTCAGCACTAGATTTCTAATGCCCTGCAGACAAATTAGAAAACCAATCTATATTTAGATGTTTGAATTGTTAACTCTCTAATTAAATTTTATTTTAATTTATAAAGTTTCCATCATTGTTGGCCTGACTTGGCTAGAAATTCCCACAGGTTYCTGCAACAATACTGGATTACTGCTGAAGAGCATGTGAACATTTATTATAAAAACAATCTCTTAGCTATCTCAGAAATTTGCATAAGAGAGCTTTCTAGGTTTGCTAAGGTTCCCAGTTTGCAGGGTATTAGTACCAGGATAACAGCTCTTCGGGACTAGTTCCAGATGTCTTTAGCTTTTCTTGGTCAGGGTCTGTAAACTCCAGAGTTTACAAAGATTGACAGGCTCATTGGTAAGACTCAGTGCTCAGGTGAGGCACTGGACTTAGCCATTTCACTTGCTCCAAAACCAAAATCAACCAACCAAAAAAAGAGAAAACAAACATACAAGAGAAACCCAACAACCAACAAAAAGGTTGAATAGAAAAGTAGCAAATTATCTCCTTTGCCTTTTTTTCAGCTCTTTATCCTTTAATTTGCCAATTTTCCATTCTCCGTTCCCCGAAAGTCTTAAACTGATTTTCCAGGAGACAATATTTTTCTTTATGCATACTTATCTGAGTTAGCTGTCAAATTTGAATGTTTTCTTCTTGTTCTTGGGCTTCTGCTATGCAAATGGAGCGATGCTTGTTAAGGGCTTTGTTCCATGGCTCTACATTTTGAGCACCTCTGATATGGGAACCAGGCATCGTAAGTTATCCATACACTGATTTCTCAGAGTAAGAACACATAAATTGCTATCGTTTGTTATAATGTCAAATTTGCAATGGGGACTTACATACTTTGGGGTACTGCTCCCGGAGGAGAAAATCTGTACATTGTTTTTATTGTTAAAGGATGTGATCCACTGTAATGTGAGACTCAAACACAGATACAATAAAATTTAATGTAGCTTGGGAAGGATCTATTCTAGAAACAGCTTGCAAGCATCAGATAATTACTCTCTTCAGATAGTTACAAGGGTGGATTAATTTTACATCTTGCTCATTTCCATTTAGTATATGATGCAGATGAATCAATGCTACAAGAGGAAAAAAAATGCAGGAATGTTTATCAAAAGTGTAAACATGTTTACAGTCCTTTGCTACATGTTCATTCCATCTCATTTTTACTTAATTACAGATATTCTTGAGTAGCAATGAAGAAAGTTTCTGAAAGAAYTCTTCACTACTGAACTATAAAATTACAAAACATGGCAAAAAGGCTAGTTCTTCTGTAGGGACTCACTCTCTAAAGGTCAATGCTGATCTCATGAGGGTATATCTCCCTATTTTTTTCCTCAGTTATATAAATAGGTTTATTTTTAAAAGATCTTTGAGAGTGTCATGACTTTGAGTGGTCAGAAAACTTAAGAAATTTGTCAGATATATTCCACTGTGAGAGGAGATGCAAATTAAAATTGCCTTTAGTTTCTAGAACCCTGGATTATAGTTTTATTCTATAAAATCTATACTATGAAATATCTGTCCTATTGGTTAGAAGGAGCCAACGGTAGAAACATTTGGTATTCTCCAGCTTCCACCCTACTGTAAATGTTTCTACTTTTGGTCATGTCTTTTTTATATTTAGAACACACAAAAGGAGATCAGTCAGCTCTTTCTACAGGACTGAASCAATTCTTTATGGCTCTAAGCTCTTCTCCCTTGTGAAGGGTTCCTCACTCAGTCCTAAGAGATGATGTAAAGTAATGGAAGAGCTTTAGATGAGAGTTGTTTTCCCTTCTACCATTTCTATTTAATAAGTGCAGTACTTTGAAAATGGAAATTGCTATATAAGAGCTAAATACTATTGTCATTACTTCATTGCCAAGGGACAGCTGCTATTAAGGTCTTTCTCTATACAATTATTAATTTAGCATTTTCCATTACATGCCGTGCTTTACATTATTCTAACCATGCCAAAATTTAACCATTTAGACTGCAATATTGTTTGTAATTTTTCTCCTTTTAAAAACTGAACAATGACCATTATATGAAACGTCTAATAATATATGCAAAATCCACAGCTTTCCTATAATTTCTGGAGCACCTATTTCCCATAAATACAAAGAATGTCTCCAGCGCACTCACTTGAAACCTGACTGGAAATGGAGTATTTCTTCTGCAACTACAAAGATACATTTTCCTTTCAAAAATTTCTCCAGCATTACCTGATGTATAAATCCACAAAAATTAATATATTCAACATAGTTTTTATTGAATCTGGTGGCTAAATAAGAAGATTCCCACTTCAGCRGGCATGCTTCGCATCCAGGGAGACTGTAGACCACAAAGGGATTATTCCCCTCCCACCCCAATTGCTTTTGCTAAAAGTCAAAGGACATTATGGGAATAGATCGAGAAACTGAAAACAAGTTGCAATTCTATTGCAGCTGTCAYCTCAGTGTTTTTCTTATCCAGACATAATAAAGGAGAAAGCATCCTACTGGGCAGACAAAAGGGTAAGGAGCTATTATGGMAATAAGAGGACAGCTTTGGTCAGCAGAGGGTTAAAAGAGGAACAAACTGGAATAGTTGCAGGTGAGGTGGGGAAGGAGCTACTACATGAGAAGGCACTAATTGTATGATAGAGGATGGGTCAGAAAGAGCTCAAAGTTGAAGAGTCATTGGAGTCTATAATCAAACACAGACCTTGAGGTTTTTTTTTTCCATTGACATTCTAGGAAACAACTATTGAACTTATGGACAAGTATGTACTTCATTCTTTCTAAGTGAGAGCCTGCCAGGGGTTATATTGCACTGCTACTGGCGCTCTGTTTGAGCGGGCAGGAGAAATGCCCTTCATGCATCTGAGAACTCCAGCCCGGTTAGCTGGGAGTAACACAGTACCACATATTAACTTGTTCTGGTTTATTTATTAAAAAGAACTAAAGTGTTTAAAATATTAAAGGAATACAAAAACTATAAAGGATGCCATAAAGTTTAGGAAAGTGTAAGCTAATGTTGTTTAGTTCAAACTTAATTTGACTTCATTGAACATACCCAATCAAATACAGTATTAAAGGATCAAGTGCTTATTTGTGTCGTTAAGTCCACAATACAAAGCTCAGGAAAAAAATGTTCAGGCTCAAGTACATGGTTATCCTCTCTGCCTCATTATAGTACCCCAGTTTTACATGTTCAGACAAAAATCAAAACATTGTACTTGGAAGGCATTTTATAGGCTATGTTCCTTTCCTGAGCTGGCTTTTCACTTTARTATTGCCTGCTTTTCCACCCATCCTCATGAAAGGCTGAAGAGTTAGCACTGAAGAGGCACATGGAGGGAGAGAAGAGAGCTCATTATTCTCGCAGGAGCCAGAAAGTGTGCAGGCAGAAATTTCTACACTAGATTACCCACTTACCTGTAACTAAAGGTCTTATCTTGAAAACTACTATTCACATATGTACCTTCAATGATGAGAAATGAAACAATATTCTGAATAAAGGACTACTTTGGGCCCTGAAAACTGTATTCTGCGTATTATGAGAGAGGACATACCACACTGGTTAGAGAGGAAGAATTTTGATGTTTTCTTTTCTAGAACTGATGTAAGGATATGCTTGTTCACTTTACAAAATTAGGCCTATAAAATATGTTGGGTCATTTGTATCTAAACCAGCTTAGTAGCCTGCATTAATAATATGAGAAAGTAATATTATAAAGCAACATCAAAAGTTAATTTAAAAATGGGGGGAAAAAAGAAAGTGTCAATCCACAGGGAAGAAAATGGTCATTCAGTTTTGTCATAAAATTTGATTGAATTTCATAGTTATTCAGAAGAGCACAGGGAAAAGGAAAACAAAACCATCTAATGAATGAAAACTATTCCTATTTAATACAGTCACAAAATTAATTCATAAGGGAAGAAAACGCTAAAAATCTACACTCAACAGAGTTTTAAGGCATGGTGTGTACTGAACAGTGAGAGGTCCCTTCTAGGATGATATATAGATCTTTATTAGACCTAGCACTCAACACCTTCAGTAATGACCTACAAGATTCAATAAGTAATAAGCTGAAGAAACACACAAATCACACCAGAGATAAAGCAATACCAATGAGACAAAGATTTTCAAAACATAATCTGAAAATAATGAAACCGGCTTAGACTGGGAAAAATAATTTGGAACAGTTGTTGAATAAAAAGAAGACATTTTCAGAGCAACATAAAATCAGGGGAGTTAAAAGAGAAAACAATATAYTTTATTGTTGTGAATTGGTAGCAAGAAAACCTTTGCAGCGTTAGGCTGTGTATACCAAAAGCTACATACGACAGTGTTTGGGTACTTGGTATACTGCAATTCCACAGCTGCTTCTGGAACAGCGTGTTCAGTTCCGGGCATATGACCAGAAAATTATTGGCAAATTAGAACAGAATTGAAGAACAGCAAAGGAATTAAATGCCTGAAGGAGTTTTATGTTACAAGATTTAGGTGAAATAAATATGAACAGCTCTCCTCAGCAAGGACAGAAAAACCAAACAATTCAAATATATTTATAAGGTTAAATAATATGGTTGGGGAGGATTTAATTGTCATAGGAAACACAAAAATAGTGATATTAAAATTTAAAAAATGAAATATTTAACTATCTGGGAAAATATTCTAAGACTAGAATAAAAGTACTTGGTGCAATTTTCTCTCTGTGACAGTAAGAAAAGTTTCTCTGGCAAATTTAAAACTAAGGTAGTCCAGAACTTTACAGGCTAGGAGAAGCCATGAAGAGGCACCCAGGGCAGGGACAAGATTAGTATATAGCATGAAACAGAAAAGGCTTAATGTCTGAGAAAAGAAAACCAGTGCAAAAGCAGAGAGAGACCATGAATGACAGAAACTCCTAAACACAATTACCATTTCTCAGCWGTTCCCTTGATATCTCAGGACTTCTGCTGATTAGTAGTTTCCATCTATAGCACGTAGTTTTATAAAATATGTTTTTCAATACTGGATGTATATTTGCAGGCTATTCTGACCAGAAATTCTGCCATCAGTTATAGCAAATATTTATTATAAGTGTAAATGAGAACTGAACTAGGCAAGGTAACCCAAATCAAAATCAAAGTCTAACTTTCTTACAAACTGAGTACCTTACTCTGAAAGTAATTRGCTCATCCAGACTCAAATGAACAAACAGATGCAAGAGACTTATTTCAGAGACAGCTGACTTAAAGAAGAGTTTGCCATGGCAAAAAAAAATCTCTACTACAGGATAAAAATAAGCAAAAAGTCATTCTAATATACTCACTTCAAAGACCTCTCAGGCGTGAAAGATGGGAATTTTAAAAAGGTTAATTCCAGCTCTCAGGTATGCCTGACTAAAGTCAGATTACAATAAGAAATTGTTTTAATTATGGCAAGACAGCTGACTGTATCCCTGAAGTTTTTAGCTCTAATAGTCATAGTTAAGGAATTTTGAGTGATTCTATCATAAGCACCACATTCATATCAAAGCACCACTTGGGACCAAATTTTGCCCTTAGTTACACCATTTCAAATCAGTATTAAACTCTCTAAATTAACTTAGATTCTGTTTACAAAAGCCTTCAGACTCACAAAGCAATCAGAAATGGAGTGCAGCTATAATAACTAAATCAGTGGGGAATATTTCTTACAATTCAGACATAGGAAAAAATTAAAAACTTGAAACCTTCTTTAGACAAATTATTCCTTCTCAGATACCACATCCCCAGGAAGATTCTTTAGCTATGAGATTAGAGAGTATTACAAAAAAATCTACCTTTTAATCTCTTTGGTTGAACTTCTGTAGCTTAAAACAGTAATTAGAGGAAGGACTAGGACTTGATCCTTCCACRTTAGTGCTCCAACTAACAAGCTAGAGAATATGTCCCATCCATTAGCTGGCACAATGACTTTTTCTTCCAACCAGAATAGGCCAACTCTCAAAGTTAATTATAAGCACTGCTGTTGTGAGGTGCAATTCTGGAGTTAGAGTCTCCACCCCAAATTAAGCAGAAGGGGCATCTGATTCTTGTTTTTCCCACATCACTGCCTGATGAATGCAAGAGGGACACCAACATCTCCATTTCAACGAGATTTACAAATGCTTCAACAGAGCTCCGAGTACACCTAGCAAAATGAGTCCCTACAGGTGAAATACACAGAAAAACATTGAAATTCCGACTCTGTCTGTGCCAGACACATTCCAGCCAATCTGATTCAGGACATCTATGACAGTCACATACTTTGGCAGCAACAAGCTCTTGGGTCTTTATCTAAAGAAATGTGCGTACTTATTTTTTTGCATTAAAATGTTCAACTAAGATGCCAGAGGGACAGTGAAACAAAAAAAGAATTAATCCAGKCCTTACTCTCCAAGAGACTGGGTGGAGTTGGCTCGGATTGGGGGAAATCTTTGTTTACAGTGAGAGTTACTATGCAATTGTCTCAATGAACCTTCCTGAAGGTTGCTCAATCACCTTCCCGAAGAAGTCTTTCTTGTTAAACTACCTATGTCATTTAGCTTGAGTATTTTCTGACTGCCATGCCTTATCAACACCCTTTCCTCTCCCATTATTTGTTTAAATGAATCTTTCCAACATCTGTTTCTTCTGCTATCCCKACGTTTCATCTTATACTAGTTCCCAATGTTGTTCAAATGTAATTTTTCACAGTTACTCATAGAAAACTACCTAAACACCAAAAAAATCCAAACCCCAAAACCTACAATGCAACATTTCTCCATTAGGAAAGACAACTAGGACATTTACTTTGAAAATTACATATATGGTGCTCGAGTTCTATAGATTTTGATATGCTGAAGCTAATTACTAGACAATATTGTATTACTAATAAAAACAATTAAGGAGAATAACAACAGCAAGACAAGTAAAATAGATTTCAAAAARCTATATTTAGAGAGAACAGTTTGTCAGCATATCTTACAGTATTTATCAAGGCAAGATTTGCCATAGAAGTATTACTTCAGTAGCTTGAAAATCCCAGACTTACGCATAGTGATGTAAGGGTATTGCCACGCCATCTGTCTCACTCAAAGAATGGAATTGGAAAWGAACTGTCCAAGCAGCACATTTAAAACACAAAAGGAAGACCTTTTCATAAATGGCACAACTCAATTGAAGAATTCCTTYTTACAGAAAGTTTTAGAAAAGAAATGTATAAATGGGATTAGCTACAGAACAGGCCAGTTGGGGGTGTGGGGTGGATATCAAACATGATATACAAACACAATTTTGAGCTCTGAGTCCTTAAATTCCTGGTTACCAGAAACTGGGAACATACCTGGGGAGGATGACTRTATCCATGTTCTACTTCTGGGATTTTTTTCAGAAGTATCCACTACTGTCTGTCATCAAAAACAAGATATCAAACTAGGCACATAYTTAACCTGACTTAATCACTCTTACTATACTTGTATGCAGTACCAAGAACGATGTTCACATTTCCTCTACAGTAAGTCAGTGAGGTATGTGCCTTGTTATAGTGCCAGCACATTGAATAGCTAAGCCATGAAATAATAATTAAAAAAAAAAAAAAAGATACATTTGAAAGTCTCTGCTCTACCAGACTCAGCAACTATAGGTTTGCGTTTCTCAGTATAGAAGATTCAGTGTTACTTTAGATTATGTCCAGATTCAGAAAAAATTCAAGATGATAACAAGCCAAATGGAAAAAAAAAGTTACCCAGGCATGAAAGTTAACTGAAGAAGAGCTAAATAGAGAGACAAGTTTCTAAAAGGGTATGTTTTACATTGATCAATAATGTAAAACTAAATGAACAAAGCAATATGCAAAGGAAATTAAGACGAAATTATCATAAAGGAAAAATAAATAAAAGTTAAGACTACCAAGGATACTAAGTGCATAGAGGAATAAAACCAATCTCTTTCTCCCCACCCCCAGTATACAGCTTTTATTTGAAAAATACTACTAATATTTAATGCTCAAATAAAAGGGAAGGCGAGCTATAAATCACAAGAACCGAGTAGRTTGCTCGGAATGTCAAGAAATGTAGTTATGAATACATTTGTGAGAGAGAAATTAAAAAAGTGATTAAAAAACTTGAAGTTTGCAGTTGCTATTCTTAAGTTTCTAAGTAAAATTATAATAATAAGTAACTTAATACCTTTTACAACTTACACATAAGTATATACTAAGAAAGTATCACAAGCATAGGTCATATGGCAGCTTTGAGAAACGGCAAAAGACAGTTCTGTTAAGGCAAGACAAAATATTAAATATATCAGCMAAAGTAAGCCTTGATTATCTCTGTTAGCTATTAGCTATCCAAGATTTGGGACTTCAGACTATTGGAGCAAAACAACATTCTACCTTTCCTTATCTTTTAGTCTGAGGACAGCCACACATAAGAATAACTTGAAATGAGATGAAAAAAGATCAGTTTCTAGCAAAATATATCCTTGATAATTCCTAAGAGGTTTTTCTTGTTAGTTAATTTTATTTAAAAAAATGAAACATTAAATTCAGTGTCAGTGTTTTAATGATCATATGTCAGGAGTGAAACAAGCTTCCAGTGTGCCAGATCTAAAGAAGTTCTCTGTTCCAAAGAATTTACCATTTCAATACATTCAACATGTACCTACATGTTGCTAGAAATAACAAATAACTTGTAGTGAAGTTTATATACACTCAGTGTTTCCGCTGGTTGATGTTTTTTGATAAAAACTCTAAACAAAACGAACTGAAAAAAAATCAAAACCATACACAATTTAATCAGTGCGTGACTTCCTTGTACATACTACAAGGCCATTATACCAAACTATTGCTTTACTTTCAAGAGTCTTCTAAGCAAGTATCAATTACAAAGTTAGTAATTAATATTTTCCTACACCATCACACAAACCCTTGCCACCAACACCACAGTCCCTGCCCAGAAAATGCCTAATAATTTGAAATAGGTTTCTTCTAACAGTGAAGATTAGATTTAAGTTATAAGAAGCTAATTTTAACTCCTATAAACTGACTATGTAAGGTAAGCACATAGAATACATAAAATACTTCTTTTAATGTTAATTGGCATCATTTTGTAACAAGTGATGTGACACTTCACATGGTATTACTTTTGCTTCCTTATGAGTCGTTTCCTCCCCTCTGTGATGAAATGTACTGGCCATAACAAAGCCAATGAGGAAACGCTCGGTGACTTCAGCCAAGTCAGCTTTTTGTGACTCCTACTGCAGAGTAGAAGACAGAGAGAACAGCCTATTAAATCCCACTGCAGTGACACATCCATTATGGGAGAGATACAGGAATATTTTAGGGAATCCAAAAATATCTCAATAATATTTACATATCTGACAACACCAAACCTATACTTTACTGTTTAAAATAGCAAAAATCTGGACTTTCTGAGTAAGAATTTTACATGATGCACTGTGTTATCCTGCTGAAACGAATATGTGCATATTGGCCAGATAAAAGGAATATGAAATTGTCTTATAGTCAGTTATTACTTCTTAACTCAAAGCAATTAAGAAAAAAAATGTCCAACAACTAATTCCCTACAAGTAACACTAACCTACATAGCTTTTATGATGTGTCTGCAACTTACAAATGTTAAGGCATAGAAAATTTGAAATACAATTAGAAAAAAGCATGAATTAATTAAATCCTTTAGATTTAGAATGTAGACCAGACATTTTATCTAGTTGTTCCTAACAGAATTTAAACGGTTACTCTCATAGGACAGATATGTATTATGTTGCATACAGAGCAGCTGTCATTAGAAGCTTGTTTTCCCAAGCACAGTAATATAAAAAAARRAAAAAAAAACCCACCAAAAGCCAACACTATGATATCTTACATAGCCTCTATTGGTAAAGAGACATCAATTGAATCACTCTCCCATCAGTAATACTATATACACTTACTTTCACGTGCAGAGATTTTCACAGGATGATACCCATAAAAAAAAAACTATACATGAGAAATCTGTCACTGAGGGTGTGGTTTTGCCAGAATTACCATCATTAATGCTGTGCCTACTTTAGCCATTACATTCAGAGAAATACTGCAAGTTTTACGGTATCTATTCATTTCTATTCTATATTGCTGTGAGTAGTGGCAAGGGTAGCTCCTCCTTTTTTTCTATTCTACTTAAATTCCAGAAGGAACAGAACAGATCTCTCCACAAACCTTCTATCTCTGGTCTTCAGCACACTCAGTTCAGATTAAATCTTTGGAGATTATTTTGTGCAAAACTTAACTTCCACTGAGCATGCATCAGCACAAGTTAACCAACAGGTTCCGCTAAAACTGAGTTAATTTTTGAAAAGGACATGAAAAAGTGAAGTAGGTACACAAGTAGGTACACAGAATTAAAAKCTTTCTCTCTAAAGCATAGAAATGACAGATAAAACTTTAACAGTGTGTCTGAAACAGTAAGCCAAGCCATATYGTTAAGCAGAAATGCAGAATTAAAGCTTCCTATGTAATACTAATCCTACTACCTTCTGCAAACACATTTTAAAATCATTCCTCATGTTATCATCACAAAACATGCACATATTCACTATTCAGGGATCTTTAGTTTCATTAAATCTGCCACGATGAATAAGTATGCTCYGTATGGAAACATCATCAATGTAATGTTCTTCAGGTCATAAACCGTTAAGCAAGCAAAATCCAAGTATATGATCACTAGATCAAGTCAAATAGTGCTTTAAATTTAAATTTATAAAACAAAATTTCAGCCAAGTCACTATGGATATTTGCAGCTTATATACATTTTGAAAATAATGAGAATTATTAACTCAARCTCCAAAAGCTAACACAGTTTAACCTTGCATAATGTACATAGAATATGAAATAGATGTTGGCAAAACACGTTTTGCATATCTTATTAGTCAAATCTTATTAGTCAAATATTTGCCATAAATTTGTCCCACTTCACAGTTTATCTCCTGAAAAATAAGTCTACCAATGTTTCTCCATGTATAAAATTATAATACTTACAAAGATGGTCAGTCTAGTATTTTTTTCTGTTTGGACAGCAGCAGTTTCCATATAACATTTATTTAACAAAATAATTAAGCCTGAGTGTGACCACATCTAGTTCTCACTTATCTAAAAGACATCAGAAAACATAAAACACATTGCATTCCATTTTCAAAGTCCATTTTGCCATCCAACATCACATTCAAACCAGCAGTGCACAAAAACAGACTAAGCTTTCAGAAATTCTTGATGTTAAATGTAGTAGGAATTCAAAGGTGTTTTATTTAATTAATTTATTGGAAGAATCRCTAGCACATAAGTTACAAATTCCAGCTAATGGATTGTGGTAGTGTACAGAAAATGACTGGCTCCTCAATTAAAGATCTCATGCAGTTTTCCTGTGATTGTTTTTCCTCTTGGATCTCATAGTCACTGATCTTCCAAGGGACACCTTGTATACCTCCATGACAAATTACTTCCTTAACTGATTAGTCGAAATAGTATTGCTCCTTCTTGTTGAAAGATGACATGAAGGATTCAGAGCTCAGAAATGGATCTTTTAAAGATCTTTTTTAAATATAGAAAAATCAATCACACAATATTTGTCTTCAGATTCCAAAATCCCTTTCCCTGCTCAGGGCTTAGATGATATTTGTGTACACAGAATTAATTGCATTGAAGACTTCAGTTGACAAGTCTGAAAATATTTTCTTTATGACTTCTTTTGTCATCTTTTTCTGGGTTTAAATCTTAAGCATTTTTTTCCTCATTTTGATTTACAGAGATACTTTATTTTGCAACTACTTGCATTAGAATTGCCTGAGTCACAGGTTCATCCATTCCTCCTGATAGAGCTCTGATCACATTTCTTAAGGAATTTTTTCATTCATCCATCACTGATACCTGTTCTAAGACTTCATTTTCAGTCTCTCTTTCCCCCTGCTGGACACTGCTCTCCGYATGGCTAGAGAGCTGTTAACCCTTTCTTCTTAGAACATGGAAGTACTGTACTCTGAGTACCTGTCTTACCAAAAATTGTTCCTGTCTAATTCAGGCTTTTTTTAAAATGACTACTGACTTACTACTGTAAAACCATAAATCATTACCAGCTTAGTATTAGAATTCTGTACTGTGCACAGCRGAACTCATTTGTCGTACATACTTGTTCAAGCCATTTCAGATACTGAATTTGATTTATTACGATGTATTTTAGCATGGCATTTGTAAATCCCACTCTGGAAAAGTACATGTAGGTAAAAGCAGAAACAATTGATGGCCTCATGTTCATTTTATGGAGGTGATTGGTAGCTGCTATCTTAAACCTTATATGGTCAAGCAACTACAGGTAGGTTATCCTCAGCAGACCTGCCCAAGTTTGTAGTGTATAAATAAAGTGTAGCTCCACATAGTGACAGAAGTAGACCTGCTAAGTGACACATGTACTTTATGCCCGTCTGCAATAAGAAAAAGAAAGGGAGAGGAAGAGAGAGCGTGAGTGCGCACACACACACTAGCAAGAACCTTCCCCAGCAATTTTGCCTTCAGTTGGCTATGCCACATGCCTCTGCTACTGATATTTCTATGTAGTTACAATTCCTTCTTTTGAAGACTCGCATAACTACATCAGATAGATACAATTTCCATTATGTTCTATACTAGCAAATAAGGTAGAACAAAAACATAACAATTACGTTACTTCAGGCAGACCATTCAAAATAGTTCATATTCCCAGCAGAAGAAATTGAAAGTTTAAAGAATTGTAATGTCCTCCTACAAACTGCATGAGTTACTATGCACTGACAAATGCAAATGATTTTGTTTCCATGACACTGCAGCAGTTTTCCACAGAGCTTACCTCTTGCCTGACCCTTGGTATACAAGGTCCAGCCCTATCCTACAGATCACCCACTATTGTCAGTAAGAACAGCCAACAAGTTATTTGCCAATAAATCTAAAGTTCCCCTTGAACTCATCTGAGAGGCCAAAACATGTATAYCATGAGGAGCACACTTTTGTTAGTTCTGAATCAGAAATGAAGCATATTGACTAAAGAGCATGAACAGGAAATTTGCACTGGTGCTGCCTGTTTGTCTTTTGAAGATTTTAATTACAGCAATTTCTAATAATATTTCTTTAGTCAGCAATAAATCTATGACTTTACAAAACATTTTCATCCTTTTAAAATGATTATGTGCGAATGAACTAAATATTTTATGCAGCATATAATGCCTACAGCTGGTCAAAATTTGGCAGATATGTCTTTTGGTGTATGTCTTCCTAGCAACTGACAGTAACAAGCCTTTTTTTACTGAGATCGAGACTTCACATTGAGAAATGCAACTCAATTATTACATTCACGGCAAAGCAGCCAAACACCATTCAGCGATTCACCAACCGATGAGGTAAATTTAGCACAGTCATTTAAACTGGTCAGTGTGCTAAGTGGTTGCATAAGACTATGCTGACTTGCTCGAGTAGCTACTGAAGTCAGCTGAAAGACAGCCACTGACATGGCTTTCATATTAGGTCTTAAATAAGAAATACCACAGASTCCTGTCCTTGTTGTTAGCAGTGCTGTATGTGTATCCACATTATATCTACTGGCAATCTTTGTCTTACTTTAGCCAGTGATAAAATTGTTACTTTTGCGTACTAGATAATTTACCAGGACTGATGTTTTTTCCTTTTGTTGTTGTTTTTTTTAATAATATAAACTCAGTTAAAATGGAAATATTTTTGGATTCACAGCTGCAGGCAAGGTATTCTGCATTCTCAAAGCTTGRTAAGTCAGCAAAAGGTTCACAGATATGTAAACAAATTTTATGAATTATCCTATAAAAACCATGTCTGGAGGACTGTTCAAAGGCATTGTTTTAAAATTGTGAATTAAGGGAATAATTATATATTTATTAGGCTGTCCGAACTGCTATGACTGTCATAAGGGTATGCGATGTATTTGAGAGTTGATATTGGATGTCAGCAGAGGAAATTGAAAATACTTCAATTGATAGGTTTCTTTTCTATTAAGAAAGGAAATGGTACTATTGCCTGTAAATGGAGTTTAAATGCTATTAAATGCCTGTACTTTGAAATACATCCCAAAGCTATTTGATGTCTCTTCCTGCATCTTATTAGCAGTCAAGAAAATTCAGATTGCCAAAACATTTAAAAATGCTGCCCAGAGCAGACCAATTTTTATTGTCAGCAGAGATGATAATCAGGTAATCAAGGAACTTTTTTCCATAGGCAAGTCTGAACTGGTCATTTAGTGTTCATACTGACAAAAATATTTCTTGCAGAGATTCAAAATAGAGAGATGAAAACTCAATCTCAGCAGCACAAGGAAAAACTATCAAGGCTCCTTTAAATAAGTCCTTCTTTGGATTTAAGTTAGTGTGTAACAAATGGGTATCTACTAGAAGGAAGTGGTATAATATGGCAACTTCTGGACMCTGAGACATCATGAAAAAGTGGAAGAGAAGAGGCAGAAGAAATGAGACAATTTATTCTTTCCTTAAGAACTTCAAGAACTTGAGAGAGGGACAAAAAGAAAAATCTCAGATCAGTCATGTATAAACTACAATTTTCTTTACCTCTTTAACTACTTCAAACATTTTATTTCTACTACTCCATCCGAGCTTTTCTTTTGCTATTAAAGCTAAAATTCATTGGTTTGGGGTTTTTTGCGGGGTGTTGGTTTTTGGGGKTTTTTTTTGGTTAGTTGTTTTTTTTAAAATATCCTGGAAGTTCACTACAGCAAGTTGTCATTCCTTCAGGATGTTTGTGTCTCACATCTCCCTATCAGGTCCAAAGGATTGTGATAGCATACATCCATTGAATATTGGCTAATTACCATCACTTTCTTCTGGCTACATAGCTGTCATTCTGGATTAAAAAAAATAAAAAAAATTGCGCGCAATTAGCAAAGGTAAATTGTCCTCCTCTGCAGTCACAATTCCACAGTCAAGGTGCCTTTGTGAGCATATTCATATGTATAAATACATACACATAAATTTAGTATTATTTATTAGTTYGTATATACACACATACATACAATATATACAAACAACCTATGTGGGCTAATTTGCCTTACAAACTAAGARTTTTCTTCATCAGGCAGTTATAGACACTGACACAAAGAAATTGGTTAGATAACCTGGGCTTCAGCAACTACTGTGCTATAAACAGCGATTCAGAATAAAACCGTACAATTTACACAACAAAATGAGTCCACTGTTGAAATCCCAGTGCATTACAATTCCTTCTACAGCCATGGAGACCCTGATGGAGATGAAAAAGAAAAGTTCAGCCTTAGGAAAAACCTTGACCAAGGTCACTTCAAGAAAGACCAAGCAGATCCTGAATACTAAACAGAACACTGAGGCAACAGCAATTTGTCTCAMCTGTCACACTTGCCATGTAAAAGAGGGAAATAACTCATTGATGCAGTTTTCAAAATGCAGAACAAAAGCAGAACAATAAAATTCCCAGACTCAGTGAAGTATCTCTGCTGGATTTTATTCCCTAAAACATAAAGGAAGATGGTGGTTTCAAACAATGGAAGTGCATCCTCTTCAAGACAGAAAATAAATCCCTTCAAGTCATTCAGGGAGAAAAATTCTTCAACTTAGGACAGTCTCACAAGGAAGAAAACCCACAAAATATACCAGTAGACTTGATTTTTTCTGGACTGAGACCTATGAAGTCTGTCAACAGGAAATGGTGTTCCTCAGGAAATCTCCATCCCTGTACTGTGTTCCATCCCAAACTAGTGTTAGCTCTACCTGATCCTTAAAAGACCTACACACTCTGCTGAATATCACTATTCCTCAATTACYGATAAGCACATGAATTTAGAGGAAAGAACACAATTCACTTCTCTGCTAATTGTAACAGAGTCTACATTTCAGAGGCCTGAGCCAATATCCCCAGAGTAACAATTTAGGAGTATTTAAAATGTGCATACACTAAAAATTTAATGTTAGGAATGTGCTAATTTGAACTTTAAAACATAGTGATTTGTTGAAACAAGCAGACCAAAGCGTGTATAGCCTCCTCTCAGCATTCAGAAATACTTTGGAGAGCACAACTCATTCTGAAATCTCTAGTAATCTATGAAAGTCAGTTGGTTGAAGTACATTTCATCAAATTAAGAGAACATTCCTCCATTCCTTAAGTTAAGAATGTTGTGAGAAATGCAGAAAAATTGCTATTAGATAATTTTACAGCCTTTCACCTACACACAGATAACTTTCTTTTTTTTCTCCAACAGTTCAGATCAGAAGAGAAACTACTGCTCAAAGCCACCCATGGGTTTTCCACTGCTCCTATGAAAAGATACTTAAAAAAAAAAAAAAACAAACAAAACCCAACACAATCAAGAAGCAGCTGCCCATTTTCAGCCCCCAGAGAGCATCATTACCTAGTTCAATTTCATATATCAAGGAAAAGATTAAAGAGGCAATAGTGATCATAGCCTGTGAATACCTGTGCTACTGTAAGACCTCTGATTCTAGGATGCTTTTTAATCTAGTAATCTGGTATTCAGATAAACTACCTTTAAACTAATATCAATGGTTCATTCTGGGATACTTTCTGGCATGACTGAGTACTGCTATCCTCMTGAGCGCGACAGACTTGAGAAAACAAGGGCAGTACTCAGCCAGCCAATTCACAGACTGGAGCATCCAATATTTTTATGCCAAGGAAAACAGCGAAATGCCTGTAGTATCAATTTTTTAGATTTTGTCTTGACAGAAGTTCCAGCTTGACAGTTTCTTTGGTTTGTGTGTTCTTCTGTTGGTGTTTGTTGTTGTTGTTGTGGGTTTGTTTTTGTGAGGCTTTTTTGTTGTTGTTGTTGGGTTTTTTTGGTTTTTTGGTGTTTGTKTTTTGTTTGTTTTTTAGGGACTGTGACTCTTATTTGCATTTTAGTATCTCAGTTTCTCAAGTTTTTCGGCAGTTTTGAGCTTTTATTTCTGAAAAAAAGAGAAAAGTAAAAACTCTTGCAAATCATTTGGAACATAAGAAAAAAAAATCATCACACACTACAACACTCCCAATGACCAGGCAACATAGCAGTGTACTGCAAAACAAAAAGTAAAATAGCAAGTTTTTAACTTAGAAGAGGAAATGCAAGTTATTCCTTCTACTCTCTTTCCACAGAAACTTGTGTTTCTAACTTTACAAAAAGAACTCCTTTTTTGATTGGTCAAAATTGTTTCTGCACCGTATCACTATATCAGCAGTTCTTGTTTAGTGAAAAGATGGCACACTCAGTTCTAAATATTTAACTTCTATTTGGAGCTTTTTTTTTGTGAACAGTATTTTCTTTCCTTTTTTATGGATTTGCTTATAAATATTGTAAATAAATTTAAGCTGATGTCATTTCTGGAGAGTTATTAGGCTTTATTATACATGTTGTACGGATTGATCACCCTAGCTTTGTGGTATTGCATCTATTCAGCTCTATACAAAGAAAAGCTTTGTCCATCTGTTTTCTGCCAGTATTACAATTTTTAAAAATAATTGTATTTCAAAATAAAGTTTTTCAGTGACGATGGAAGAATTTTCAGTGAACATTCCTGTTAATTTTTATTTGCATAAGTAATTACCTTAAGTTTTGCATTCAACTTCTTGTGAAGTGAGCCTCCTCTTACGCATTAGTCCAATAAGCAAATAAAAASGTTTGCATATTAAAATGAAGTTATTTAACGTTTACTTGTAATATTATGTATGTTCACGTTCTCTTACAAGAGACAGAGAATTAAGATCCTTTATTCTTTGATTTCTCCTCTGGTTTTTAGAAATACCAATACCCCATTCAGCCTTCTGCACTGAAAGCACAAGTCCTTAAATTATGCATTATAAAAGAGCATTTAAATACTGCAAGTATTAAACCATTCATCAGGTGAACTCTGCATAAGTTTTCTGTGCTATCCAATTATCATTTGAGAGTCCCATTCTCTTTGTCAAAATAGGAGTAAAGCACCRTCTGAAGTTTAAGAAAAACAAGCACAATATTAGAAATTTATCCGTGCCACCATTCATTTTCCAGTTCAAAAATTCCTTTGACTTCAAGGTCCAGAACATTTGATAAAGSATTTGTATACAACTCAGTAAAATATTCTTAGTAGATGTAGACTGAAAAATGCATCCACAAGGCATCCTAGAGTCCCAATCCACTGATTGTCTAAATAATAGCACTGTTCAGGGAAACAACACTTTTTTAGCCAATGTAAGCAAACTTTCATCTCCCAGAAACAAATATGCAAAATGGACACCATGGACTAGCCCCATCCACAGATCTTTCACGGTATGAAATAGGATTTTTAAGATGCACATCCAGGCCACACAAGGCTTGAAAAGTGTCCTTTCTGCCACCAACACCACTAATACTGGCAAATAGAATAAAACAACTGACAAAATGAAGCAATTATTTTATTTTCTTTTTTTTTAAACACTATTTTTTGGAGGGGAGGTCAGAGATTTTTTAACTGATATTAAAGTTATATATGTATATACAGGTTGGTGTTAAGAAGAGGATACCAAGAAAACTCTAATGGCTATACACATCACGCACAGACATATGCTCATTCATCTATGAATTACAAAAGTGAGCAAAGGTTGTATGCTGTTATTACTAGATATTTCAGTTGAGCTCCTGGGTCTCCCCGTCAACTAACTCAAGACTTAAACTATTAGTATCATTCTATCTTTGGTCTCTTTAGGCTTTCCGCTGCATAGGAGCAGGACTATACCTTATTGTAAGTCCACAGAGAGCAAAAGATTAATGGAAATGCCTTTTTTTTTTTTTAATATCTAGTTACTTGCTAGTCTAATACAAACAGTATTAAGCAAAGACAAAAAAAAACACCAAAAAAAACCCACAACGAGCACAGGAAATGTAATGAGTTCCTTCTGATCTCTTTTTTTGGTTTTGTTTGTTTGTTTGTTTTGGGGGTTTTTGTTTGTTTTGTTTTGGTTTTTTGTTTTTTTCTTTTCTAAGTACATATTCTCTACAAACACTGGAGATAAACAAAGCAAGTCTAACTTAATTTTTTCAAAGCAACAAAATTTTCTGAATACTTTTAAACTTTTTAACACCTTAAAGGGGTCATACAAGAAAATCTTTAAAAAATTAAATAAACTGGAGGTCCATTTCAAAAACATACGAAGTGGGTAAACCATATCCATTCTAAGCAAGGAACTGCCACCAGCTGTGATGTTTACCAAATCACCAACCTTTCAGAGACAGAGAGTTTCATAAAATGCTGCTCCATTTCACTGTGGGACTCTGCTTACACCTAGAACAGTGGAGCTAAGAGCTCTCCCTTGCTTCTTGGGTCTGGACTTACATTTCAGGCAAATCCTGAGACCATTTCAGGACAACATTCAAGCTGACTAACTTGTGTCCTTTTCTCTAACCCTTACTTTCTGTGGAATGTGTTAAGCAAGTAAAGGAGAAATCAGGACATGGGTTCTGCATTGTTAGGGATGAGGATCCCAGCRCAGAGTGACAGGAAAAGCCCCAGCTCAGCATACAGACACTCTATGATACATTACCTTATGACCCTTATCATCGGCTCTCTGCTACTCATTGTCAATGTGTTACCTAAAACTAATTTTCCTACGCAAAAAAAATATTTTGAAGATCGAGTATTCATTTTTGCTCTGATGTTAGACAAACCCAACACCTCTGGAAATGGTCCAGGGATCCTARCGTGTCACTGGAACAGCCATGCAGCAGGGTATTAGCCAGCTTTATGAAAAACCTAGGCTATGGCTTCTTTGTCATGATACTCCTCACCTTTAATGTTAGTGCTCGAACCATGACGCCTGTGAAAGACTATTTAAAAATCTTCGGAGTGTTTCCCCCTTACTGCTATTCTCTACTGTTATTCTGTACCTTTCATTTGAATACTACAATTAGCAAACAAGACAAGTGGGCAGCTCAAGACTTAGACTTGGCCTGAGATAGTGTTCTAAAACCAGGCTTCAGAGCACCGACCTGATTGCATTTTKTATAAGAACAAACATCATATTATTGGTACAAACAGCATGGTATCAATAAAAMAACATTTTCCAATTAACTCTGCTTTTTTTTTTTTTTTTTAAAGGCTTATTCCTTTCAAACTTTTAACCCAGTATTTCCTCCTTTGGACTCCCTTTTGCATCTTTCATACTTCCAATATAATACCACTTATTCATCAAGTGACTGACTTCAGTGAACCTAATCTTCATTGGACTCAGTAGGAAGGCTTGAATCAGGCCCTGAGTTTGCTCAGATGACAGTGCCAGAGAAACCTCCATACTGAGTAGAAGGGTTTTTTCCCCGCAGTAATCCTTAGCACTTAGGGGGTTTTGTATACAAAAATCTGAAACACATGATTTCTAATTTCTTTAAAAAATAATTCAAAAATATTGTAAAGATTAAAGAAAGCATTAGCATTCTTATATATAGCATAAGTCACTTATCCTCATGTATCTAATATACACTGATTTCCTATGTTCAGCATTATTAGGGACTTTAAAATCTTTTACCAGKTTTTTTTCCTACAAGGTTTATTACAAAAGTATGTTTATCCAACCACCGTAGCTAAAATTTCTGCTTTAAAACTTAATCATACAGTAAAAAAGATGGATATATTCCCAGTGCGGCCATTCACCACCTGCTTAAGCAAATACACTTGAAGATGCTTCTACAATTGTGATAAAATGACAGCAAATATAAGAGCACACAGAGCTCAAAGTCTAAAATGATGATTGTGCAACTATAGTTTGCATCATTAGGGACCAATAAAAGTCTTTATGTTCCATCTGAATGGCAAGGACCTTTATCAAAGAGAAGCCGGAATAGGAAAATAACAAAGAAATGATCCATTCAGCAGTTGTCTTAAATTTAGGAGCACTGATGAAACAACTTCTTGACCATAATTAGTATTTAACACTGCAAAAATATTTTTCTCACTCAGATTTTTTTTTTTACTGATATACAAGACTTGYCATTTTACTAGACTTCAAGGGTGGGTTTTTTCCCTCATTTTCCAGGTGGATTAATTACAAGCACAAGTGAATTCCATATGCTTAACAACAGTTCAGTTAAGATTCTCTGTGTATTTAGATTGTTATTCTTTTAATTATCAAAGTGATGTCTGGGAAATGCTAAATTCATAGTTTTCTCCTTACACAGTGAAATATCCTGACAAACAAAGGCTGAATAAGAAATGAAAATTTGCAATTTTATTAGTCAGTAGCACTTTTTCTATTCTATACCACTAACATTATTAGATAGATATCAAATCTGTATTAAAACACTGCTAATAGCAAAGCTTCAATACACTGCACATTTACCAGGAGTCTTAGTAATAACCCTATAGAGAATACAGCTAAGAACTCTACTGCTTTAAGGTCAACATCAGCAGTTTTCTTTGGCAAAAACACTTTTTATTCTAGAGATTCAGCAGTCTTGGTCTCTAAATGGTGGAACGAAAAAAARAATTCCACCATCTGTTCCTGCCCTGAGGGAGACAAACTTTCCTGGCAGTATATAGTTCAGGATTTAATTGCACCCAAAGCCATTGCAAGTAAATGCAAAAATATAAAACATAATTCTTAGCAAGTGAAATTTTTGTATAATTTTACTTTAGTTTATTTCTTTGGGCTACACTTTAACCTATTTTTGCTGTAATCTGTTTTCCTTTATTTCTGTTGTTTGTTTTCAACAATTTTAAATTAAATCCAAGTTATCATTCCAGATAAAGAGAAAACTAAAGGATCTATTTAGATTTCATTGCCCAATTTATCAAATTTCATTTACTCTATGCTTGAGTATCAGGAACAGTACATTTGCTAAGGTCAATAACAGTAGAAAAATTTTCTAATCTCAAATAACTTTTTTTTTTAAGCAATCCAGTTTCTAAATGAAAAGTAAAAACTTCAAATAATATAAGTTTTATAAATATTAATTTTTTTTTAGTATCAGTAACAAAGCTCTGCGATTTCAATGACAGCAAAAGGGAGAAGTTCAGAGTCAAACAAAGAGAGAACTAAATTAGACTGAGGCAAAAATTAACTATTTTGAATTCCTGAAATTAATCTTTCAAAGTCAGTTTCAGCTGGAGGATTCTTTGGGCCATTCCATATAAATTTCAGTATGAGCCAAGTCTGGTTTATCTCAGGACAAAGTCTGTCCCTTAATTTAATAACACGCTCTCTTTTAATTGTAGTTTATGTCTAAAGGAGTATTGTATGGCATCAACAATTCCATAACAAATAAACAAAAAGCTGTCATTGAATCCCTCCACTTATTATAGGCCTCTGCCAAGCTTCAAATTATTGTCTTTTGCTTGCAATGCTTTCTGTTACAGTGGTATAACTAACTATGTTATTTTTTTTAAACTAAGGTAATAGATTTAGTATATAAAAACTGACAAGTCCTGGCAATAAATAGAATATATGCACTACAACATTCATCAAAATCATGCTACTTTAGTTATTTACCTGTCTATGACACCATTAACAGAGTATACTGCCCAAGTTGTCTTCTGTTAGAAACTGCTTGTAGYTAATTATTTTCTGGTCACTTCTCACATTTGCCCAAACCATAATTTTGGAAAATGAAAAAAAAAAATAATAATAATCTGATAGGTGTCATCACAAGCATGGATGGAGGTGGAAGGAAGTAATCTTTGTACCACAATGTGTTCTAGTCACAAGATGAGATAAAATGAAGGGAAAAACTGGAAGTTATCTAGGTAGTGATCTACTAAGAATTTGAATTTAGAAGTGTTCGGCTCTTATCTCTCATCACTTATATTCTGTACTTTTTAGTAGATTCCAAGAAGCATGAAAAAACTTATAATATTTACAGAAATTGATAAAGTTTTGCCTAAACTAGGTACTGCCAACTATGTAGATTAAGTTACTTCGAGTCATATCCCATTTCTCAGGTTCCACTGAAGCACTACACATCAAAAGCAAAGAACCAACTCTGAAAAGGCAACATCACTTGCCTATTTTTTGTTTACTGTGAACCCACAAATTTCTACTATCTTATGTGAAGGGAGAGTAAATGGCAAACCACAAGAGGCAGGTTTTAACTTAGAGGTTTTATCCACTGTAGATTTACTTTCCCCATCAATTATTAGCTACTGGAGTCAGAAATGGAAATTTAGGAACATTTTTACATGCCTACTTCTCTCCAGTGTTTGTAAAAGAAGCTATTGCTTTTTTTCAGTTGGTATACCATATACTAGCCAACTTGAATAACAAATATTGTGCCAATGCCTTGTATATGTATCCAATTGCTAATGATTTTTAAAGGCTAACAATATGTTCCATCAGACAAATTTCCCACAAGACCTAATGATAATTCTGACATGACTATAATTAAAAGTCTAAAACGTTTGCATTAAACAAATCAGTGTGCATTAGCTTAATACTTTGTTGCTATTCTAAACTGAAAATATATCTCTCACTTAAATGTCTGCCTAAAGACAAGACTTCCTGTTTATTATAAATTTATGACAAAACATTTTAAATTTAGTTTGATTTATTGTTTAACAATTTTCACTATCCCATAGTACCCAATTTGATATTTAAAAATAACTAAATTTATTAAAAATAATTGAAGAATTGTAATTGGCAGCAAGAAGTTTTCTGTGCAGTCATTGTGTGGCTACATTATGGACTACTGTTGCCTATTATTTTTCCAGTTTTGAGCACATTCAGTATTCTCAATATTAGACAGTACCAATATTTATTTTAGAATGCCATAAGGAGTTGTAGGGTGACTTTTTTGTCTTTTCTAAAACTTTTTTTAAAGGTCATATGAGCACAGAAATTGAGGATGCAGAGGCTATTTGAACCATACTTTTACAATCCTTGTACTCCTAGCAGTATGTCAACACTTTTAATGACAGTATTGAATTAGCAGGAGAAGAACAAAGAAAATCTACCSTATGATCTGCATTGTCCTAGCTGCAACAGCAGGCCCAAGTTACCAGGTTACAAGGGAGGGCAATAATAGGACTTTAATGCTACCTCTCCACTGACCACACTTTGCCAGAAGTCTACTTCTGTTTCTCTTCCTCTGTTCTCTCCAATTCTCCCTCAACAGTACTGGAAACTACTGGCAGAAGTGGAGCACTGCACGCTACTTTCTGCCCCTTCAAGATCAGGCCGAAGATGTGTAAGTAAGGGCATTTTTTGGAGGTGCTTATCCACAGAATGGTTAAGGTTGAAAGGGACCTTCAGAGGTCATCTGGTACAACYCCCCTTCTCAAGGAGGGCCACCTAGAGCTGGCTGCCCAGGACCACATCCAGTCAAGTTTTTAATATCTCCAAGGAGGAAGACTCCACAATCTCTTCGGGCAACCTGTGCCAGTGTTTGGTCACCCTCACAGTAAAAAAAGTGTTTCCTGATGTTCAGACAGAACCTCCTGCGTTTCAGTTTGTGCCCATTGCCTCTGGTCCTCTCACTGAGCACCACTGAAAAAAGCCTGGCTCCACACTATTTGTACCCTTTCTTCAGGTATTTATATACATTGATGAGATCCCCCCAGGCCTTCCCTTCTCCAGGCTGAACAGTCCCAGCTTTTCGTCATAGAAAAGGTGCTCCAGTCCCTTAATCACCTTTGTGGCCCTTCACTGAAATCTCTCCAGTATGTCCATGTCTCTCTTGCACTGGGGAGCCCAGGACTGGACACAGTACTCCAARTGTGGCCTCATCAGTGCCAAGTAGATGGGAAGAATCACTTCCCTTGATCTCCTGGCAATACTTTGTCTAATGCAGCAGAGGATACCACTAGCCCTCTTTGTCACAAGGGCACTTCGTTGCCTCATCCCTTCAGCTTCTCATCATATCAGTCCTATGCTACAGCATCCCTCCCCCATCATGGTCCCTTGCATGGAAGCAATGATAAAAGATATCTGCTTCTATAAATAACACTTAGAAATAACTACTGTTGCACTATTCAACCAAATGCAAATTGAACTGCAAACTTGAACATTATGCAGTATTTGTTATAGTAAAAGAAGGTGAATGAGGCACTTCATTCAATACATAAAACACACAATGTCTAAGAATAACTTAGTTTAGAGCAAGAATAAACAATATATGCACTTCTAATGAAAAAGATTTCAAGGTTCTTTCTTTTTCTAGTAAATATTATCCAGGTATATGGATTTGGAAGAAATACTGTACTATATTTGGCAAATACGTAGGCGTTGTAAGCAYTTGTGAAACTGCTCATGCAAACACAGTATCTCCATTTTAAGCCAAAAATCACTAGAACTATTTCTTTTTTCTCCCCTTAAATACTCTTTCCCATTTACGTGGAGAAGAAGGGGAAAAAACCCACCAAAACCAAAAACACTAGATGTAGTTTCATTCAAATTCCTGAAGCTCATATAGTCTGTAAGTAAAGTATAYTATCACAAATAGGCACTGAGTTGCCATCTACACTAAGAAAATAGACAATCTGGGTAATCACAGCTACATTTAAGAAGTTGCTTGTCCGATACACTGACTTGATAGAGACTTTAGAGTGCAGCTTTCAGTATAAATGCAGCTTCTTTGAACAGATTCAACATCATTAAAACAGAAAAAAAAGTTAAAATTCAAATTCTTCTACCACTGAAAATCTGTGGTGTCCATAGATCCATTTCTTTGTGTAGTAACAAACAGCAGCGATGCCCCTACAAGCAATTTTAAACTTCATTAAGTTTTGTACAGAGATTAACTAGAGAACACTAATTCTTCATCACTATRTGAATGCAGAACACATAATAGGTTAGAGCTTATTAACGTATTTATTCCAGTGTTGAAGGAATTAATATACAAAGATTGTGACTGCTCTAGCTACTGAAAATAAGAGATGTCTTTAGCCAGTCAAAAAAATTCTCTATTTATAGTGTGTTTGAGGCTTGTCACTGCCCCATCCTACATTTTAGAAGTATGAATTTAATTCAAAGGAAGGAAAAAGAGTAGAGTTCTAGGCTTTAGTTGCGAAGTGGTACAGTATCACCAACCACAATGAATGCTGGGTATGTTGAATATTTAGTTTTTAATTTAAGCATGTTATATGCATGTTCTCATAAATATCTTGCACCCAACTTCACTCTGCAGATTCAGTAGCAGRTACTGCATATGTAGGCCTTGCATCTGTTAGTTTAGGCAATTTAAGACAATTGTGGGCAATTTAAGAGAGATGTTTGTGACAAATCTTGCACAGATGTTTGAGGGAAAACAATGACAGTCTTCCAAATCTCATGAGCAATACAACTTAAGAAAATGAATCATGTGGGGACAGCAGACTAGAGGTACAAGTGCTAAAATTTATGTCATGGTTTCAAAGGGCAATAAAAAGAACCAGTTTTCCATTGGTTAGAGCATCACTTTCCAAAAAAAAAAATGCTGAAAGAAACAGAATATGTGCCTACCATTAACATAACAGTGATTTTTACCACTCTCCGAATGTGCAATTACTAATGTTAGTAGTTAAAAACATCTACAATCCCTGCATGAACTCATACTTAAGAAATTCATCTTAAATCATAAGTGTTGCAGTAAAGTGAACATATGTAGATCGTGGGCTGAATTCCTAACATAAGTCAAATAATTCCTATGCTCTATCAAACATGTTTTAAGATCAAGCAGAATGTTTCTTACTTCGAAATCTTCTGACAGAGTTCTGAAAGATTTTTTGTATTTCTTTTCATAATCCAGTTTATGTTGAATATACATCTGGACTGATAGTTGAAGCTTGACAGTTTATCAGCAGCAACCTTAAGGGTGTATGCTATGYGCAGGAATTCAAGTTTTCAGAAAGAGTATAATAATGATGTTTTTGAGAACTTCAACAGAGAAGCCAGCTGATAGCCAGAGGAAAAAAGCAAAGACATCTTAGATGTCTTAGAATCAAGTTTTGTTGCAATGAAAACACTGCACCAGAATGTCATTCAGATTAACATATCCTAAATTTCTTTTGAAAGACTGGCTAATGATCAACACTAAATAATGAGTGTGGGTATTCAAGATTTATATTTAAGACCAGATGAAATATTTCCTGAAGTGAAACTGATAAAACRACAGAGACTTACACGCTTGCTTTTAAAGTATATGAACATCAAATCAGATGAAATAAATGTCAGTGGTTCTAAATGAATGCATCAATATTTTAGGAATCAGACTAAGACCATGCTCACCTAGGTCACAAATCACATACACACAAAAAAAAAGAAGAAATATATCTTTGAACTAATCCTGTTGCAGTCATTCGAGAGGTTAGACTGGTGTTCTAGATCCTTTCTGTGGGCTACTGTTAGGATTTAGTTCACTTCAACTCACTTACYCCAGCATTCTTTCAAAAGAAAAAGCCTACAGCATTTCCACTAGTATTTGCAAACTCTGCTTGTGAAATCCTATGTTACTTTTACTCATGAGATCTGCTGTGTACAAAACAAACACAAAAGCTTGTTTTGAATCTGTTCCTGCTGCCTTATTTGATAATTTTTAGTTCTTTTATTGGAATACAAGACAGTATACTCATATGCACCCTCAGTGTGCCCTGACGGTTTCGTAAACCTCCTCCATATACCTTATAAACCATTTAGTACCTTTGGTCATTCTTGTTGACGTCTTCTGAAYTTTTTCCAGTTTGCCCATATCCCTTTTGAATTTGTTCATAGTCAGCTGTAATCCTCGCTGCCCTGAACAATTTAGTATCAGCAGCAAACTTTCTTACCTAAGTTCCTACTTTCTCTTTTGGGAGCAGACTGAAAAGCAAACATTATAGCAGTCCTCAGAAATCTAGCCATTTTAGTACTAGTAGTAAGAAATTTGAGCATCACAGACAGTTTAACAGATTAAAAGATTCACCAAATGAAAAATGAGATAAAAACAGAAGAAAGTAAAATAAACATTAATGTCATAAGGATGCTACAGAAGCTACTTATAAGTAAAAAGCTTACATATGAAGTAACCTTTATTCCAGAAATATTCTATAATAGTCATAGTACATAGGAGTATGTGTTACATTCCTGAGGATTCCTAGTAAATTGCAGTTTATCATAACAGTTGAGTGTATCACTGTGTATAAAAATAGATTTAATGTAAAATGCACAAGAAGCTCAGGGTGCAAAGAAAATGTAATATGAGGTCTGTTGTGGGGACGTTTTTAGTCTCTTATTTAGATTTACTGGCCTGGGTTTATGAAAATGAAGCAATTGAAGTTAACACAAAAAAACATAACTGAAGCTTATTTGACATCAGTGTGGGGCATTCACCACCCAGTACCTTGTCCCACACAAGAGTCCAACTGAACTTTTTAGAAACCGAAAAAGAATAACGCCTCCAGACTTCTAAATTTGGCACAAAGCCATTAATTTCATAATGACACATCAGAGAATGAAGATAGTGGTGGAGGCACCAAGCAAAGCAACTCCAGCCCATTTGAATCACCACCCTCTGCGGCTTGTTAAAGCTACGGCAAGTGACAGCCAGGAAGATGTTATACAATAGTATCAAGCRCAGTGGGAGCCAGATGGTCGGATTTCTTTTCTCACACAAAACATTAAGCTGCTCTGAAACGCAAAGTGCATGGCTTGAGAACAGCCAGGACACTGAAAGCAGAGAGCATGCAGAGGCCACCTAGCCAAAGAACTGTGTAGTCAGCAAGCCAACAAAAGCAGTGCCAAAYCAGAATGGCATCAGCCATATCAGACTTCCCAGCTCACACTGTCAATATCAGATCTAGTGAATAAACTAAGCTTTGAATTTTTATTTTTGTCACTAGTATTTCCTTTAGTTCATCATTTATGTTTCCTCTTCTTCCCACCACTGAACTCACCATCCTAGCACTTAGCCATCTCTTTTTTCTCCGTGATATACTCACTCCTTACCTTCACTCCATTATTTCCTTTCCTTTGCTTTCCCTTTTCTCTTACCTTCTTCTACATTCTGTTCGGAATTAAAAACTAATAAAGCCACAAATATGATAACCACCAAGGCTAAGTAAACTAGCAGACAGACAGCTGCTCGCTTCCCCATTCCTTCATTGTCCTATCAGTTGAAATAATAATTTGAGATCATTCTTAGACAGAACGTTCCTTAGATCACCAAGGATTTCCTAAAGAGTTCTCTTAAGTTTTTAGAATAATCTTAAATATTTTAAAACAGTTTTAGACAGTTAAGGCCTGAGAGCACCTCTGAAAGTGATTGTGGAACTTGCATTTACTATCACCCAGTCACAGGACACTGGACTTCACAGTTGGGAAACAGAGGACTCAACAGGTATAGAAAATACTTCTAATATAATCCCCTTTTCTATGGATCTAAAAGTAATTAGCTTCTCTGCAGAATACATTTTGCCTCTATACCAGAAGTTGAGACAGCTTATTGAGTAACTCAAAGAGTCAGTGTCAACGTCTAACCAAGACATTAGGAAAAATTGTTCAGTGTCTGATGCAAGACATCATGACATGCCAATAAGCAACTGATGGAAAAATTACAAGACTGGAGAAAAAGTAATTTCTAATTTAGTATGGCCATTATCTTGATCCATGTCAAAAATGTACAATTTGCATAACAGTCTCAATCATCAGGTAAAGACAAAGAGATACTTTCTACTTCAATTACTGGTTTATGCCTGTGTTCCACTCATATTTGGTAAAAATGTATGATTTAATTTARTGTAGGTAAATAAACACAGAAACTGAGAATGAAAAAGGAAGGAGTCCAATGAATCTGGGCATGCCCATATCAGAGACAGGAATGGGAAGAACAGTTTGTATCTGGCAGGTAAGGGACAAGAATCTGAAGTTTTATTTTAGAAAAACAGCGTATCAGGAGAGTAAAGCTTTGACATAGGTAGCTTTCACTACCTCAAAATGCATTTATCAAAYGTTTCAGACATGGCTTTTTGTGAAGGACTTGATGCTTATTGKCTATGTTGTTTCATGCACAGCTTAGGTAAGATACATTTGTCAGTGAAGTTAATGGAGTTTCAACAGTTCTTCAAGGAGGAAGTCTTAAAGGCGCAGGAGCGGACTGTCCCCCTGTGC
>JASVER010000285.1:34393-57253 GCA_030449065.1 Oceanodroma leucorhoa
GGACAGCGAGAGAAGGACGGGGACAGGGAGCCCGACAGAGGTGGAGACAAGCAGCAGGGAGAGAGGAAGAGAGGCAGCAGGAAGAGGGAGAGGGAGCAGGACAGAGACCGACAAAGAGTGATGGGGAGCAGGACGGAGAGGCAGGAAAAACCTGGGACAGGCAGCACGACAGAGAGGGAGGAAAAAAGAATAGGGGCAGGGAGCCGGACCGAGAGGGATGGAGAAAGACAAAAAAGCGACAACAGGGCAGAGAGGGAGGAATGAAACAACAGGGACAGGGAGCCGGGACAGCAAAAAATGGGGGGAAGGGGGAGCGGGGAGGAACAACCTGAACAAACCACATAGCTACACGCTACAGGGCAGAGAGGGAAGAATTAAGAAATAGGGACAGGGAGCCAGAAAAAAGAGAGAGCAAGAACAGCAGCAACGCGTACAGAAAGAAGCCGGGGGGGGGATTCTAAAATAGGGCCATCGGGGAGCCAGAGACAGCGAGATGGAGAAAGGACAAAAGCGACAGCCTACAGGGTGGAGAGGGAGGAATTGATGAATAGGGACGGAGAGCTGGCCAGAGAGAGACGGAGAAAGGCAGAAGATCGCACGGGCGACAGGGCAGAGAGCGAGGAACTGATAAATCAGGACAGGGGACCAAACAGAACAATGTAGAATGGAAAAAAAACCAGCAGCGGGCTACAGGGAAGAGGGAGGAATTAAAGAACAGGGACTGGGAGCTGGACAGAGAGACATGGAGAAAGGAAACAAAAAACAGCGATGGGCTACGAGACGGATAGGGAGGGAATAAAAACTAGCGGCAGGGAGCCGGACAGAGAGAGAGGGAGAAAGACAAACAAATAGCATGGGGCTACGGGAGAGAGAATGTGGAACTAAAATGTGGAGAGAGGGAGCCGGGCAGAGAGAGAGAGACCGGGGGAAAAATCCAGACAGGCTATGGGTGGCAGAGGGAGGAATGCATGTAGGGGCATTTAGGGGCAATCCTAGGGTGATTTGGGGTCCCCAGCACAGTATTTTAGGCATTTAGGGAATATTCTGGGAAGATTTGGGGTCCCCAGGACAGAATTTGGGGCTTTTGGGGGGCAGTTTTGGAGGAATATGAGGTATTTTGGGGCAATTCTGGGGGGAATTAGTATTCCCAGGGCAAATTTGGGGCAATTCTAGGGGGCTTTGGAGTTCCTAGGGCACATTTTTGGGGTTCTTCTGGCAGGATTTGGCTTCCATGGGCTGCAATTAGGAGCAATTCTGGGAAGATTTAGGGTCCCTGGAACAGAATCTGGGGCATTTTGGAGGAATTTGAGGTGATTCTGGAGAGATTTGGTGTCCCCACACAGAATTTGGGGCATTCTGGGGCTGTTCCGAGGGGATTTGGGGTACCCAGGGCAAATTATGGGCATTTTGGGGCAATTCTGGGGGAATCTGGGGTCCCTGGGATACATTTAGGGGTGATTCTAGGGGCATTTAGGGTCTCTGAAGTTCATTTTGGGGGACTTGGGGGCAATTCTGGAGGGATTTGAGGCATTTGCAGCAATTCTGGGGGGACTTCATGTCCCCAGGGCAAATTAGGGACATTTGGGGGCAATTCTGAGGGGATTTGGGATCTCCAGCAGAGAATTTGGGGTATTTTGTGGCAATTCTGAGGGAATTTGGGGTCCCCAGGGCAAATTAGCGGTCCCTAGAGTACATTTTGGGGGTATTCGTGGTGGGATTTAGGGCCCCTGAGGTCCATTTTGGGGGATTTTGGGGCAAGTCTAGGGGTATTTTTGGCTCCTTGGGTGCATTTAGGAGCATTTCAGGGACACGTTTAAACACCTGTCTCTGGGGAAGAATGGGAGGTCTCTTGACAGATTTAGGGATGCAAACTCAGTGGGAGAGAGATGCATCCCAAATCCAGTCTCGTCCAAACAAACCCCAAGCTTTTGTGCGCACATCTTCAGGTTGTGGGTTTGAAAGTTTACGCCTTGGAGCGTACCTGGCAGCAGCTGAAAGTGGCAAGTGCTCCAAATCCATTTCGTGTAATCGCAGCCGTGACCTCCCTGCCTCTGTCCTCCAGGAAAGAGTCTGAGACACACGTCACGTGAGGAAAGCCGAAACCAAACTGATAATTAATTTTGTTACCACCAGCCCCTCCTAGATTAAATGCGAGGCTTCCATTGCGTGGCAGACTTCCGCTTCACTAAATCCCGGGGTTTACTTTGCTTTTTCAGATTAATTTTTACCCTCCTTCCCCCTTCTTGTGCAAGCCTTATTGTCTTCCTTTTCAACTGCAATTACCACTTTTCAATACTAATTCTCTCCCAAGCAGCCGAGATTTTCACCCCTTTGAACTGAACCGGATTCCTCAACATTTTATCCAGTAACTGGCCTATTTCACCCCTAACCCCTCATTTGCCACCTCTGCATACAACCCGGATCTTTCTCTACCTAAACAAGCCATTTTCCACACTCTCATTACCTCTTCCTTTGTACTTCTCACCTCATCTGCCCTAGTGCATAGGATTACCAATTCCTTTTCTGTCCAATAAATCTTGTTCTTTTCTCGTTTTACCTCTTACTTTCTCAAAATAAATTTCAAGTCTTTTTTTTCTTATTTAATTCATGTTTAACGCTCAGGCTTTAGATGAGTACTTTGAGCTGTTGCTTTGTACGGTGTAATAAAGAAAATCAGTGATAATCACAAAGCGTACCAAAATACACAAAACAGAAGTGTGAAAGTTTGTTCCGATGGGCTGTATGCACGCATATAGTGCAGTTAAGCTGTACTACCTCCCGAGCTCTGATGAACCTCCGTCTGTAGCGGTACACAAAATAGGAAAAGGCGTCCTTTCTTCTGGGCTGTATAAGCACAGAGGGAGGGAGGGAAGTTCTTAATGCCTCACGCTGAGTTAAAAGCACCAGTAAGGGTAGAACCACCCTTATTTCACAAACAACCAGACACGGATGAGACAGCCAGCATCACCAGGCACAGACAACCTGAATCCTGCCACGGACAAGTTTATTAAACTCCAGAGGCAATTTGACGCGTCCCTTTAGACTTTTTCCCGATTTTTCCCCCCCGTGCACAGCTCCCCCCAGCCCCGCTCCTCGGTCCCCCCGGGGCCCACAGCCCCACTCCCCAGGATGGGTGAGGGTGTGCGAGGACCCCCCTGCGATGGGTGCGGGTGATCTGAGCACAGGGCAGATGGTCTCGGGCGGCCAGGGACTGGAATACAGGAAACCGAGATAGTGTAGAGGAACAGATGAGCGCTCTAGGGCTCAAAGTGCCACAAGGTGGATGTGGAGCACCGGGAAGGTCTCGGGAGGCATCGTGACCGGGTGAAAAAATGTCCCGAGGGAGCCAGAGAGACAGAAAAAGGACTGGGGACACTACGCTTAAATCCAGAGGGGATCTGAACCGAGTAAACGTGTCATCAGAGGGCCAAGGAACAAAGAGAGGCACGGCTAGAGGGAAGAGAGGACCGAAGGACTGGGCTGGGTCACAGATACAGACTCGGGAACGAGAGGGGTGCGAGGTCCGCTACAAAGCTAAAAATGTGCTAAGGGCAACCTCGAAGGCATCGACAGGCATCGTGACACTGTTAGAGGGGTCTCGATTGGGCCAGAGAGACCAAAGGCGGTTCAGGGACACGAGGAGGAAGTCTGGAGGGGATTTGAACAGGGTACAGATGTCCTCAGGAGGCTGGGGACCAAATGGAGGCACCATGGATGGCAGATGGGGTGATAAGAGCACTCCGAGGCACGAACAAACCCGAGGACGGGGTTCGGAGGTAACGAGAGAGGAGCAAAGGCCGCTACGGAGCTGAAACAGGGCTGCGGGACGCAAAGAAGGTCTCGGGAGGCGCGGTGACCGGAGGGGTCATGAAAGGCTCGGAGGGATAGGAGAGACTGAAAGGGAGGTAAAGCGCTACCAAAAAGCTGTGGAGCCCAAGGAAGGTCTCAGGAGGCATCCTAGATGGCAGAGAAGAAAGAGAATGCTCTTTTTTTGGAACGGAGGTCTTAGGAGAGGCACGATTGTGACAAAACAAGTCCGAAGGGGGCTTACGGAGCTAAAAGTGTGCTGCAGGGAAAATCTTAGACCTCAGGAGGCATCGTGACGGTAGCAGAGGGGTTCTGAGAGGGAGAGACAAAAGAAGGCTCGAGGACATGATGAAGAAGTCCAGAGGGGATGTGAACAGACTACAGCTGTCCTCAGGGGACCAGGGACTGCGCAGAGGTATCCTAGCTAGCATAGAAGACAACCTGAGTGTTCTGGAGATGAAAGATGGCATCGGGAAAGGTTCTGGGCCAGCAAGAAGGGTGCAAAGTGCGCTACCTAGCCAAAAGAGGGCTGCGGGGCACGAGGATGGCCTTGGGAGGTACGATGACGGGAGAAGGATGCTGAGCGTGAAAGAGGGACAGAAGACGACTCTGGGACACAACGCAAAACTCGAGAAGGTGTCCCAGCAATGTACAGATGTCCTCAGGGGATGAGCGACTGAATGGGGACATCCTAGATGGCAGTGAATGAGCTCTGGGGAACAGAGAAAGCCTGAGGAAGGGTTCTGTCTGAATAAGAGAGACACCAAGAGCGCCGCAGAGCTCGAAGGGTGCCGTGGGGCATGAGGACGGTCTCGGGAGGCGTCGTGACAGGAAGGAGAGGGCTCCAGGGGCAACGGGGACACAGGGACAACAAAGGATTGCTGACACAATGAGGTATTCAGGAGGGGATCTGGCCAGCGTACAGGTGTCCTCAGGGGACCGGGGACCGAACGGAGGCGTCCGACGTGGCGGAGGGAAGGTAAGAGTGCTCTGGGACAAAGTGAAAGCCTGAGCAAGAGCCGTCTCTAAGAAAGATACGAAGCCTGCTAAAGGATGGCCGCGGAACGCGAGGACGCTCGCGGGAAGCACCGTGACAGAAATAGTGGGGTGCTGAGATGGCTGGAGAGGCAGCAGAAGGCTCGAGGGCACAAAGGTACTCGGGAGGGGATTTGAACGGGGTACAGACGTCGTGAGGGAAACGCTGACCCGTTGGAGGCGAGCGAGACGGAGGAGAGGACAAAAAGGCTGCTCTGAGGAAGAGGGATGACCCGAGATGTTCTGAGAAACCGGGAAGGGTACGAATCACACTCCAGAGGTAAAAGTGTGCCGAGGAGACCCTCTAAAGCCTCGGGACAAACCAAGAGAAGAGGAAAAAAATGAAAGACGTAAAAAGAAAATTTAAAAAGCGACAGGGTACAGGACAGGCAAGAACAAATTAAAAAATAAACACAGTTAACTCAATAAAAGTAGACATTAAATAAAAATTTTAAAAGCAACAAGACAGACAGGAAAGAATTAAAAAGTAGCAATAGACAACTTGATAAAAGTAGACACAGAAAGAAAATTTCAAAAGCAACGGGGTACAGGACAGACAGGAAAAAAATTAAAAATTGGGACAAAAAACTAGATAAAAGTACACATAGAAACAAAAATTCAAAATTGAAGGCATTAAGAGAGGAAAAAATTAGAAAATAGGAACAACAAACTAAATAAATGGACACATGGAAAGCAAATTTCAAAAGCAACGTGGTAGAGAACAGACAAGGAACAAATAAAAATAGGGACAGGAACTGGATAAAAGCAGACATAGAAATAGTATTGTAAAAGGAACAGGATTAAGAAATTAAAGGAAGAAGTTAAAAAATATCAAAAGCAAGCAAAATTTAAAAAAGACATAGAAACAAAATTTGAAAAGCGACAAGATACAGGACAGACAAAATGAATTAAAAATACAGACAGTGAACTGGATAAAAGTAGAAATAGAAAGAATGTAAAAGCAACAGGATACAGAACAAACGAGAAATAAATAAAAAATAGGGATAGACATCTTGATAAAAGTAGACATGGGAAGAAAATTTACAAAGCGACAATAGGACAGACAGAAAAAAGTACAAACAAGGACTAGATAAACAAATGTAACAAGAAAATTTAAAAAGCAATACAGTACAGACAAGAAAATTAAAAAATAAAGTGAACCACATAAAAGGAGACATAGAAAAAAGCTTAAAAATCGACATCACTAAGGAAAGAGAAGAAAAAATTAAAAAATAGGGATAGAGTAAAAAAGACAGAAAAATAGAAAGTAAACTTCTAAAACAGCAGAGTACCAGACAGAGGGAAAAATTAAAAAAATAGAGATAGTGAGTTTGGTAAGAGTAGCTGTAAAAAGAAATTTAGTAAAACAATTGAGGTACAGGACAAAGAAGAAAAAAATTAAGAAATAAAGACAGTGAACTGGGTGAAGGTTTACACAGAAAGAAAGCTGAAATACTGACGTCATTAAGGGAAAGAGGAGAAAAATAAGAAAATAAGCATAGAGCAACACATAGAAAGGTGACGGGCTGCTGGACAGAGATGGAGGAAGAAAAAGCAGGGCCAGAGTAGGTGAGAGAGAACGGAGAAAAGGGCCAGCTGGCTGGACGGGGGGCTGTAACTAGAAACAAGGAGGCAGGCAGCAGGACAGAGGGATGAAGGCAGAATAACCAGGGAGAGGAAGCGGGACAGACGGACAGCGAGACCGAAAAAGGGGCAGGGAGCAGGACAGAGATGGAGAAAGAAACGTGATGGGCAAAGGGATAGAGAGAGGAAAATACAGGCTGGAGGAAGGACAGAGGGACAGAGAGAGAGTGACAGAACCCGGACAGAGAGTGGGAGAAAGGAAAACCAGTGACGAGCAGCCGGCCAGAGGCGGGGGGCAGGGGGAAGGAAGGACAGGAGGAAGGAGAGAGGGATACAGAAAACAAGTGAGGGACAGGGAGCAAGAAAATGGGATACAGAGAAAAAGAAAGGGATGGAGAGCAGGACGCTTGGATAGAGAGCAAGCGAGAGCAACAGGGAGAATGACAGGGAGATGGAGCCAGAGGAAAAACCGGGACAGAAAGCAGGACAGGGAAATGGGAAAGGAAAATTAGGGATGGGGAGCAGGACAGAGGGGTGGAGAGACAACGAGGGACGCAAGGATAATGACAGAGAAAGAGGGAGGGAGAGAGGGAAGGAGGGACGGGGAGCAGCACAGCAGGATGGAGAAAGGAAGAGAGGGATGGGGAGCGGGGCAGAGAAATGGAGAAAGAAAATACAGTCATGGGGAGCAGGACAGAGGGCTAGAAAGAGAAAAATAAGACAAGGGAGAAGACCGAGGAGCAGAGAGAGAAAGAAAGGTCGAAAGAAAAGGTCAAAGAGGTAGAGAAATCAAGAAAAATAGGGACGAGGAGCCCTGCAGAGAGATGGAGCAAGAAAATGTAGTGTGGGTGAGCAGGACAGAGAGAAAGAGAGATGGGGGGGAGGAGAGGAAGAACAAAGGAGGGACAAAGACGGTGACAGAGCGCAGGACATACAAACAGAGAGAGAAAAAGGACAGGGAACAGGACAAAGGGATCGAGAAATACAGAAACGGTCAGATCTGTACAAAGAGACCAAGACGGAAAAATAAAAAAAAACAGCAATGGGCTAGAGGACAGAGACAGAGGAAGAGAAAAAAGGGCCAGGGAACAGGATAGAGGAGGAGAGAAAGGAGAAAAGGGAGAGACGGCTGCACAGGGAGGCATAGCAAGAAACGACTGGAGAGGCAGCGGGACAGAGAAATAAAGACAGAAGAAACAGGGGCAGGAAGCAGGACAGAGGGACAGCGAGAGGAAACAAGGGGCAGGGTGCAGGACAGAGGTGGAAAAAGAAGCATTGGGGCAGAAGGATAGAAAGAGAAAAAAGAAAGACGGGAAGAAGGATGGGGGATGATCGAGAGGGGGAAAAAGAAGGACAAGAAACAGGACACAGACTGTCAGAGAAAGACAGGGACAAGGAGCAAGACAAGGTGATACAGAGAGAGAAAAAAGGGACAGGGAGGCAGGACAAAGTGAAAGACAGGCACAAATAAGAGACAGGCAGCAGGACAGGGATGGAGGGGGGGAAAAGCCTAGGATGGGCAGCAGCAGAGATAGATGGAGAAAGAAAAAAACAGCACTGGGCTGCAGGACAGAGATGGAGTGAGAAAAAACAGTGACAGGGAGCAGGACAGAGTGATAGAGAACAAAAAAAACGAAGAGGGAACAGGACAGAGAAACGGGGGGAAAGGGAAGGAAAAGGACAGAGAAAACAAGGGGGGGATAGGGAGCAAGACAGATAGATGGAGCAAGAAGGGAAAAAAGGATGGAAGGCAGAAACAAGGGAAAGAGAAACAAGGACAGAGAGCAGGACAAAGGGATGGAAGAAGAAAAAAACAGTGATGGGCTGCAGGGCAGAGATGGAGGAATTAAAAAATGGACACAGGGAGCATGACAGAATGACAGAGAAAAAAAAAAAGGGACAGAGTGCGGGACAGCACTGGAGGGAAAAAACAACTGTGATGGGCAGTGGGAGATAGATATGGAGAAAGAAAAAAATACTGAGTGAAAGAGAAAGGAAAGAAGGGAGAGCTAGCTGGATGGGGGGATACAGTTACAAAGGATGGGAGAGGGAATGGGACAGAGAGAGGAAGAGAAAAGATAGCGAGAGGAAGCAGGGCAGAGGGACAGCAAAAAAAAAAAGGGACAGGGATCTGGACAGAGACGATGAAAAAAGCAGCAGGGACAGAAGAGAAGAGACAGAAAGAGCGACAGGGAGCAGGGCAGAGAAAGAAAAATCAGGGCAGCAGCAGGATGGAGAAAAAAACCTGGGATGGTCAACAAGAGAGAGAGGAATATGAATATGGGCAGGGAGCGGGACAAAGCAATATAGCGAGAAACAACAGGACAGGAAGCAAGACAGAGAGACAGATGAATAGTGAGAGAGAGAAAGACAGAGACTGTGAGAAGCAGGGGGTTGGAGAAAGAAAGAGAGGTATTAGGAGCCCTGCAGAAAGTCGGAGGATGGAAAAAATAACAGGGGCAGGGAGGAGCACAAAGGGTCAGAGAGAGTAAGAGATGAAGAGGAAGGAGGATGGGGACTGTGAGATACAGAATGAAAAAAACTAGCAACAGTGAGCCAGACAAAGGGATAGCGAGAGAAACAGATGGAAGGAAAGAGATAGGAAGGCAGGGATACGGCATGGCACGTACAGGCACAGAGAGGAAAACAATGCCAGGGAACAGGCCAGAGAAATTGTGGGGAAAAAAAGAGGTGGATGCAGATCAGGACAAAGAGATGGAAAAGGAAAAAACAGCAATGGGCTGCAGGACAGAGACAAAGAATGGAAAAAAAGAAGGAGAGGGAGCAGGACAAGAATAGGGGGAAGAGGAGAGGTACAGGGGAGCAAAAAAATAAATCACAACAGCATGGGAAAGAGGGGCCAGGGGAGGGGCAGGGAGGGCCTGGGACTCACCCTCACCACAGCTCTCGCTCTCGGCGCTGCCGGGAGACTTTGGCAGTTCAGACACTTCTTTCTCCTTCTCTCCTCCTTTCCTCTTCTGTAACTCCAGTCGCTTGGCTGTCCTCCACCTAAGAGAACACGTGGGTGTCTCACAGCTCTTATGAGAGGAGGCTTCCTAGACACGTAGCCTCGCTTGCTCGCGCACTACGCGGCCGTACCGCGCTGTTGGTCACGCATACAGACCCTGCGGTCCGCGCTGGCGGCCTGCCCCGCTCCGGAATAAGATGAGGGACCCTTCCTCGCCTGGAGAGGCAGGCTCTCTCTCGCCTGCAGCGGGAGGCAGCTGGCGGCGGGATGGCCTTCGATGCTGTCTTCTTTACCTTTCTCTGGCCTCTCCAGCTTCAGCCGCGGCAGCCCCTGTCCGCAGCCAGTAAGTGCTCCGCCTGCCCCTCTTCACCCCCACGCTGCGAGGGGAGCGAGGCCGGGCAAGACACCCCACGCAAGCCCGAGGCGGGTGCAGCCAACGGCACCCCCAGGGGAGGAACGGACAGCCGCCTCGTCAGCGCAGCCTCTGGAGAGGGAAAGAAGCAGCAACGACCGTTATTACCGTAGATCGCCCCTGGCCAAATTCCCTCTTTCCGCCGGGGCTCCTGGAGATGCAGCGCGGGCCAGCACGCCGCCGTCACGACAGGGCCTGGGGTGGCCGGGGCGACAGCGCTCCAGCAGACCGGGAGCCGGCCGCAGCGGGCGGTTTGAAGCTTCCCGTTCCGCCCCCCCCGAGCGGCCGGGAGACACCCCCGCGCCCGCCGAACGTGCTCACTCGCCTCACCGGTGGCCTCGGCCCTCACCGGCCGCCGGGACCCGCGCCCCGCACGCCGCCATGCTGCTCCCGGGCACCGCGCATGCGCCGGCCGCCGACGGCGCGCCGGAGGGGCCAGAAACGGCGGGCGAACGCCAGGGTGCGGTACCGCATTGTGGTCGGCAGGGGGCAGCAGTGAGGGCGCCAAAGCTTGCCACAGCGCATGCGCGGCTCCCTGGCTGCAGTACCAAATTTTGGTCACTAGGTGGGAGCAGCGAACGCGGGGCGCCACTGCGCATGCGCGGCTCCGAGCTGCAGTGCCGACTTCGGTCGGCAGGGGGCAGCAGCGAGGGCGCGCCCGCCCCCCCCCGCGCCCCCCGAGGGAATTCGGGGGGGGTCCCACAGGGGGTTTGGGGGGGCTGGGAGCTCTAAGGGAATTTGGGGTGGTCCAGGACCCCCAGGGGAGTTTTGGGGGTCCCCAAGGTCGTGCAGTGCTTGGAAAGGCAGATAATACACACGTGCCCCCCCGCCCCCCCCGGTTGCTGAATCCGGCCCCCCCACCCCGCACCCAGCGCCACGGGTGTTTGCATGGGGAAGGGGTGTCAGTGGGGCACCCACGGATGCTCGGGGTGGGGGGCATGCAGGACCCCTGGGTGCTCAGCCCTGTTGGAGGGGTCTTGCAGCACCCTTGGGTGCTGGGGAGAGCTCAGGGTGCCAGCACCCACCTCACCAAGGCTTGGGGTGGGTGCAGCGGGTGCTGCCGAATTCCCCGGGGCCCCCGCGCCGCCCCGCCATCAGTCGTCACATTCCTGTGCCCACCCGCGCCGACGGGTGCTGTCGGCAGAGGATTGCTGTGTCAGCACGTTCCTTGGCTGCCTGGCGGGGGACCCGGGCATCCGGGCTCCCCTGGGGGTGCTATGGGAATCCCTGGGGTGCTATGGGGGTCCCAGAAGTGCACCCAGAGGTGCTTTGGGGTCCAAGGGAGCTATGGGAGTCCCTAGGGTGTTATGGGGGTCCCAGGAGTCCTTTGGGGGTCCCAGAGGTGTTATGGGTGTCTAGGAGTGCTATGGGGGCCTTAGGGTCACTATGGGTATCTAAAAGGTGCTTTGGGGTCCTAAGGTTGCTACAGGGATCCTGGGGGTGTGACGGGTGTCCCAAGGGTGTTACAGCAGGTCCCAGGGTGCTCTGGCGTCCTGGGGGTGCTTTGGGAGTCTGAGGGGTGCTTTAGGGGTCCCATGGGGGAGGTCCCAGGGGTGTTTTGGAGGTCCTGGAGTGCCATGGGTGTCCTAGGGGTGTTATGGGGGGTACTGGGTGTGCTATCCCCCCCCCAACCCAGCGGTGGTCCCCAAACCCTGCACCCCACCAGCCTGGTACCCATGTACCTGTGCACCCAGGCACTCCTGCACCCGTGCACACATGCACCCACGCTTCCGTGCACCCTGGCACCCATGCACCGGTGCACCTACACACCCTTGCACCCATGCACCCATGCAGCCATGCACCCATGCAGCCATGCACCCACGCAGCCATGCACCCACGCTTCTGTGCACCCGTGCAGGCACCAGCGCCCGGAGCAAGGGCAGACCCGGGGCGGGGGGACACACGCCGTTTGCAGGGTGCGTCCCGTCCCCTCCAGCTCCTCTTCCACTTGGCTCATCCCCGGCTGCCGAGCCGGGAGTCCATCACTGCAGCTTCAGGCCTGGCCACCGAATCCAGCCTCGTGCCACCCTCCGTCCTACGGGATTTTGTGCTGAGTCTCCCACATTCCCGGAATTCCCTTGGGGTGGCAGTGGGGGTACCCAGGACAATGGACCCCCTTGTCCGGCAGTTGCGTGGGCGGGTGCCAGCGGGAAGTTTGGGGTGCAATGCCAAAGAGGGGGTGTCTCCGGCGCAAAGCTGGTGACCTTTGCTGAGCCGGCGTGGGATGGAGAGCCCGGACGCCTGGGTCCTCTTTTAGGGGGGGCCCGGATGCCTGGGTCCCCCCATCCTGGTTGCGGGGGGGAAACAACCACTGCCTAGCAGAGCACTGGAGCAGGAAGGAGCCGGGAGGTGAGGGGGAGCTTGGTGGATCCCAGTGGAGAGGATGTGGGGTGCAGGATGGGAAAGGGCCCCCCCTACACCCCCTAGGGCTGCCTGCACTCTGCCTGCAGGTGTGGAGCAGGAGAGGAGGGGGCGAGGGGGAGGTGGGGGTCTGCAGCGGGGATTTGGGGGGCTGCAGGGTTGGGGGCTGCAGTGAAAATGTTGGGGGTCTGCAGTGGAGGGTTGGGGCTGCAAGGGGGTGAGGTGGGGGTCTGCAATGAGGGGTTGGGGGTCTGTGCCCCCCATTTGCAGGTACCTGAGGTGCCAGAGCACCGCTGGGACCCCAGCGACACGCCCCGGAGGAGGGGAACCCCCATCCCCCCCATGGAGGTGAGTGCCGCGGTGGGCGGTGGGGCATGGCGTGGGGCAGGGGGGAAGGGCCAGATCCCACCCTCACCCCTCTCTGCCCCATAGGAGGACGCGGAGCTGGTGGAGCTGGAGACGGCGCCCGCGGCCGGGGTGACAGGCATCGCCGTCGCCCGTGACCGCCACGGCCTCTACATCGCCAAGGCACCCAAATCCCTGCGCGTCCACCAAGGTGGGGGTCCCCAAAACCCACCTGGGATTTTAGGGGTGTGTGGCACTCAGGGTGACATCCCCTATGGCCCCCATAGGTGACCGGCTCCTCAGCGCCAGGGTTTTCTTCGAGGGGGCCCCCCCCGAGGACGTCGTGCGGGTGCTGGAGGGCGCCCGGTCCTGCAAAGTCTCGCTCTGCCTCCGGCGTCCAGCACCCGGCACCCGCGGCTCCCTCGGCAGCACCGTCACCAGCGCCGAGGGACACCAGGGGAAGGTGGCCAGGCTGGTAGGTCCCTATGGATGCGGGACAGGGATGCGGGATGCTCGGGGGGTCCCTGTGGATGCAGGACAGGGATGCGGGATGCTCGGGGTGTCCCTGTGGATGCAGGACAGGGATGCGGGATGCTCGGGGGGTCCCTGTGGATGCAGGACAGGGATGTGGGATGTTCGGGGGGTCCCTGTGGATGCAGGACAGGGATGTGGGGTGCTCTGGGTGACTCTATGGTTGCAGCACCGGGGATGCCAGATGCTCGGGGGTCCCTGTGGGTGCACGCCTGGGTGCGGTGGGTGCCACGTCCCATCTCCCCGCCCCCCCCCCAGAGCATCCCGATCCTGACGCCCTCCAAGAAGCCACCACCGGCACCCAGCACAGTGAGTGTGGCACCCGCCGGCACTGTGGCCGTGGAATTTGCCCTTCCCAAGCTCCCCAAGCTGGTGAAGAGCCGGAGCGTTGCTGAACCAGCACCAGCAGCCACATCCACCGCAGTGCTGCCAGCGGCAGAGCCCAAGCGGCCGCGTGCAACGCCGTCTCGGTTAACGGTGAAGGAAGCGGCAGCCGGCAAAACACCGGTGATGGAGGAGCCACCAGTGAAACCGGAGGTTCCTAGCATTGCCGCTGAGGTGCTGGCGGGTACCGGCGCCCGGTTACCAGCCATGGAGGTGGCAGCACCCAAAGTCACCGTGGGGCTGAGCCTTGCCAGCGCGGCACCGACGGCCGCCCCTCAAGCCAAGGAGCCAGCATTACGGCTGCCGCAGTTGGAGGTGGCCGTGCCAGCATTGCCGCTGCCGGTGGTGATGCCGGCACCCAACACAACCACGAATCAACCCCAAATCAAGCTGGGGGAGGGAGACACCCCCAGCAGCAGCCATAAGGGTAGGGAGAGCCCAGTGCCAAAACCCAAGCTGTCGAATTCCAGCATGGCCCCAGTAGAGGATGAGGAGGGGGATGCTGGCACGCGAGGGGGATTTGCCAGCATCCGTGTCCCCTCCATCGCCATTGCCATCCCCAGCGCCGCCGTGGAGCTGGTCCCCGAGCTCGGAGTGCCCAAACCAGAGCCAGCCATCGCCGGTGGGCAACCGCGGTTGGAGGCGAAGCTGCCGGCACGGTGGTCGGAGTCGCCTCCGGCAGCACCGGCTCGGCTGACCTTCCCGGCGACGGTGGTACCGTCCATTGATATCGCCGTGCCGCGTGTCGGTGTGGGTTTGGCGTTGCCAGCAGGTACTGGCACCAAGGCGGTGCCAGATGAGGGGGATGCCGCGGTGATGCCGGATGTGGCAGCCAGGTTTGCGAAAGGGCTGCGAAAGCTCAGCCTGGAGCTGGAGCCCACGGCACCACTGCCAGCAGTGGAAATCGCCACCCCGGCACAGCTCATCGGGGACATGCCGGCAACCAGCGCCAAACCCAAACCCCCCAAATTCACCCTGCCGCGGTTCGGGTTGTCTCTCGCCAAGCTGAAAATGGGCGGTGACGGCAACAGGTATCCCCCGGTGTCCCACAGCACAGCCGCGCCAGCGCCGCCCGGCATTGCCGTCACCAGTCCCACAGGGGCCTTCGACCCGGCTCTGGGGACAGCTGGCGCCACCAGTGCTGGGGTCAAGCTGAAGGTCCCCAAATTATCCCTGGCGCCTTTTGGTGACAAGGATGGGGACGAGAGCGCTGGCGGTGAGGAGGGTCCCCAGGATGCCGGCGCAGGGATGAAGCTGCCGCGGTTGGGAATCAGCGGTTCAGGGGGGCATGACGGGAGGTCAGCAGAACCAGGGTCCCCTGGGACCCCCCGGCTTCGGGTACCACGGGTGGGCATCGTCCTGCCGGCGATGGGCAGCCGGCGCGTGCCGTCGTTGCCTAAACTCCCCACCGGGCCAGAGCTGGGCGGGGGGGTGAAGTTGCCGAAATTTGGGGGATCCAGCCCCGATATCCGCATTGGGGGGGACCCCAAAATGATGAGACGTGGGGGAAGCGCCGAGAGCTTGAGCACTGGCATGGCAGGAAGGAAGATGCCGGAGTCTCCTGGCATGATCCGGTTGAAGCTGAAAACCAGGGGGGCGATGGGTGATGAGGGGGCGCAACCATTGACACCCCGGTTCACCGTTCCCGCTGTGGGTTTCACCATGCCAGCAAAACAACTGGAGGATCCGGTAAGCCGGAAGGTACCAAAACCCACCGGCGTGCCAGCGTTGAAGGTGCCGGTGTTGGAGTTGGCACCACCGGGGATGGATGGGATGGAGGAGACCACCAGGAAGGATACAGCACCGGGACGCCAGTCTAGGGTCAAATTGCCAAAATTTGGCACAGGTTTTGCCGGGAGCGGGTTGGAAGGCGAGGGGAGGATGAGGATGGGCAGCATGAAGAAGGCGGTGTTGGTGTTGGTGAAGCCGAAGGAGAAAGGAGAAGGCAACCAGGTGGCGGACCCCCATCCCCACATCAACGGGGAAGCAGAGGGCAAGGCCCGGCGACGGCGGTGGGTGCCCAGGGTGGGTTTCTTCCCCGGGGGTTCCCTGACGGAGCCCCCCATAACCCAACCCAAGGGGGGAAAGATGCGGTTACCCAATGTTGAGCTCTCCCCCAGGGACCCCGAGTTCAACCAGCGGCCAGTGAGGACAGAAGTCACGCCACGCTTCAATCTGGGGGAGCTCGGGGGTGAGGGGACCCCTAAATTTCATCTGCCTAAGCTGGCACTGAGCCCCCAACCCTGCGGTGAGCGGTGAACCCCCCTCCCCCTGAGCATGGGGTCTTCAGGGACCCCCTGAAATGGTGATGGGGTGGTGGAGCATCACTTGTTCCCCTGGATCCTCTTTAACCCTCTTCCCCCCAAAAAAATTCCTAATCCAGCTTTTTGGAGGGAGTGTTTGAAGCTTTTTTGCCCATTTTCCAGGTGTTAATATTAACCCGGGAAGGGGGGGGCGTCGGCATCACCCCCCCTGGCCCCTTGCTCTCGGCTCAGCCGGAATAAATGTTAACCCCCAAAAAAGCCCTGAGAGTGTCTATGGGGTCTGGGGATGGGTTTGGGGGACTGGGGATGGGCTTTAGGGGGATGGAATGGGTTTGGGGGACCAGGGATGGGATTTCTGGGGCTGGGGGTGGGTTTTGGGGGGCTGGGATGGGTTTCAGGGGACCAGGGATAGGTTTTGGGGGTCTGGGGATGGGTTTGGGGGGATTAGGGCTGGGTTCTGGGGGACCAGGGCTGGGTTTCAGGGGGTTCCTCCACCTGGGCTCCAGTCCCTTGCGCAGGGGAGTGGTTGCTTCTGGGAACGACACCAACAACAGAAGGTGTCGTCGTGGCAATGCCGGAACCGGCAGTGCTGTTGGGGGTGTCCCAAGCCCTGTTGGGTGCTGAGTGGAGGGTCCCAAGCCCCTGGCGAGGAGCCAACCCACCATGGGGACGCTGGTGGTGGGTGCTGAACGCTACGACATGGTGACCACGGTGGGGAAGGGGACCTTCGGGGAGGTGACCCAGGGCTGGCGGAGGAGCACAGGGGAGATGGTAGCCATCAAGATCCTGAAGAATGAAGGCTACCATGGCCGGGTGGCGAAGAATGAGCTGAGGTTGCTGCAGGTCTTGCGGGAGGTGGACACAGAGGAGTCGCACGTCATCCGTTTCCTCGAGTCCTTCGGTGATAGTGCCTGTACCTACCTGGTCTTCGAGCTGCTGGAGCAAAACCTCTTTGATTTCCAAAAGCAGAACAACTTCTTGCCGTTGCCTGTCCGGCACATCCGTACCATCACAGTGCAGGTGCTGGCAGCATTGGTCAAGCTGAAGGAGCTCTCCATCATCCACGCCGACCTCAAGCCAGAGAACATCATGCTGGTGGACCACGCGCGCTATCCTTTCCGCGTCAAGCTCATCGACTTCGGCTCGGCCAGCATCTTCACTGAGGTCCGCCACGTCAAGGAACCCTACATCCAATCCCGCTTCTACCGGGCACCAGAGATCTTGTTGGGGTTGCCCTTCTGCGAGAAGGTGGATGTCTGGTCTTTGGGTTGCGTGGTGGCTGAGCTTCACTTGGGTTGTCCGCTCTACCCCGGCGTCAATGAGTATGACCAGGTCCGCTACATCTGCTCCACCTTGGGGCTACCACGGGGTGAGTTGCTCTGCGCTGCCCGGAAGACATGGTCCTTCTTCCGACGGGTCCCACATCCCACCGGTTCCTGGCAGCTCAAACCACCAGGCGAGGAGACAGCGAAGCCAATGGAGAGGAGGAAGTATGTCTTCTCCTCGCTGGATCAGTTGGCAGCGGTGAACATCTGCCCGGTGTTTTATCCCAGCCGGGAGGCGTTGGCCGAGCGCTGTGACCTGCGCGGGATGGTGGAGCTGGTCAAGAGGATGCTCACCTGGGACTCGCATGAGAGGATCGTGCCCAGTGCCGCCCTCAAGCATCCCTTCATCTCCTTGCAGCAGGTAAAGTCCAGCTTTGAGGCCACCCGGTACTACCAGCTCTGCCAAGAGGACTTGAGGGCATCCCGTAAGGATGCCAGCACGGTTGAGATCTTCCCTGGCATGGAGGAAGGTGCCTTCATCCCTGCCAGACAGTGCAGCATCCAGAAGGCCACTGCCCAGATGGATGGGCTCAGCCTGGCTGAGCCAGCTGGGGACACCGGCGACAAGAGCCAGCAGAACATCTGCCAAGCCCCCATCCCCACCCACTACGGCACCCGGCACCGCCAGCATCACCAGCGTCCCAGGACGGAGCCCACTGCTGGTAACTTGATTGTGCTGGGGTCCCCCGGCAGGCAGGAGCAGCGCAGCCACTGTGATGGCGGCATGGTCTTTGGTGGCATCACGGAGCAGAACCTGCCCGGAAGACCGTACACCTCGCCTCACGCCAAGGTATCGCCACAGGGTGGGGGGCTCGCGCGGGGACCGGGGGCTCCTGGACACGGGGGCTCTGGGACACTGGCTGCTTGGGGTCCCTTGGGTGTTTTGTGTCCCCCAGGTGCTCCGGGTCCCTGGATGCTCGGGGTCGCTGGTGCCCCATGTCCCCTGGTGCCCCATGTCCCCTGATGCCCCACATCACGGGTGCTTGGGGTCCGTGGTGCCCCCATGTCATGAGTGCTTGGGGGTCCCTGCTGCTCCATTTCCCCTGGTGCCCCACGTCGCGGGTGCTCAGGGTCCCAGGGTGCTCGGGGTCCCTGGGTGCTCGGGGGACCCCACCCACGGGTGCCGCTCACCCGCTCCCCGTGCTTCCTCCCCCCCCGCAGAGAGCTCCAGCGACGCGGTGTGACCCCAAGCCCCCACGTCCCATCCCCGTCCCTGAGGACAGACTCCGGGGGCCGGGGTGGGACCCCCTCGCTGTACCCAGCACGCTCCTCCCAGCACAGAGCCGGCAACACCCGCAGCACCACTGAGCCACCGAGGCACCCCTGGCAAACACCCTGGCAGCCGAGAGCTCATCAAAGACCTTCCTCTTCCTCACCTTCAGGCACCCTGACTGGCAAAACCTGGCTCCATGCCGGTGGAGGAGAATGTAGCCAGGGATGCACCGGGATGCGCTGTGCCGGATGCTGCTGGCACTGGTTCTGGCAATGATCCCACAATAAATGGTTTGCCGACAGCCGAGCGTTTCACGCGACTCTTTGCCTGGGTGGGTTTGGCACCACCGAGGCTCACGGGGCGTCCCGGCTTCCCTCCCGGTGCTGGCACAGCATTCGGCAAAGGCCCGGCGCTCTCCATCACCACGAAGCGGAGGACCCCCCACCTCAATAACAGCAATGCAAAGCCCGGAAAAACTCTTTTTTTTCTGTTTTTTTCCCCAAATCGGAGCAGGACAGCTGGATTGGGCACAGCCAGAACCTGTGGTTCACCAGCGGTCCGTTCCACAGCGCCTAACGGGAGCCGCAGAGGCTCTCCCACCGCTCGGCATCGCCGATGTCAGCGCTGTACTGGGAGCTCCAATCCCGCTCAAAAACCGCCTGCAGCTGCTCCCGGATGGTGCCGGTGGCAGTGCCGGCGGCGCTGCCGGCACCACTTCGGCTCACCGTCTGGTTCACCACCAGCGCCGATCCCGCCGTCTCCACAAAGTAGTCACCGGACCAGTTGGATGTCCCTGCAAAGAGATTTGGGGGGGGGAACCCCAAACCCGCCCCCAAGCCACCGTCACCAGCAGCCGGCAGCGACTCGCGTGGCGGCACCGCCACTCGCGCCGCGCTCACCGATGTACGCCGCCTTCTCCGTCACCATGTACTTGTTGTGGTTCACCCGGGCGTAGGGGATCTGGGCTTGCGCCGCGCTTGCTGGCACCATGAAAAGCCGCTGCGGGGAGGGAAGAGACTGTCACCCACCAAAATGTTGCCCGCCGGCACGCCGCGGTCGCGCCGCGATACCCACCACCTCCACGCTGTAGCGGGTCTGATTATCAGCAATGGCAGCGAGGGATTTGAGGAAGGGGAACATGGTCACTTTGCTGTGCCGCCAACAACCCACCAACAACCGAACCTGGACCTGGCGTTCAAAGACGGCTTTCCGCAGCCGGTTATCGATCGCCGGCCAAAATCTGGGGAGGGAAAGGGGGTAAGCACCAGCGGTGCCAGCAAGCCAGGGTTGGCATAGGACCATATGAACCTTTGGCGGCGGGAGAATTCGGTGGTGGGTAGGTAGCTCATCACCGCGATGTCCACGAAGTCCTCGGCAGCATCGATGACGTTGAGGAGGGCGCCAAGATCCTGGGTCCGACCAGCGGCACAGAGAGCCGGTGGGGAGCTCTGACAAAATCATCGGAGATGGATCAAGCACCGGCACGGCTGATCCTCGGCACCGGGAAAACTAACCACGGCGGATCGGGGACGTACTGAGAAGTAGACGGCGGCATCTGTGTCGTTGAGCTTCAACTCCAATGGTGTCTCCATGTTGAAGGTGGTCGAATAATTTGCCGGCCACGGTACCGGGATGGAAGCACCAGGAACACCAAGAGCCCAATAAGCTTCAAAAATTTTGCCTAAATCTCTGGCCAAGCAGCTGCAGTTGTAGACGGCGGCTCCGAGCTCCTTCACCTGCAGTGAGCGGCACGGTGGCACTGTCACATCACTGGACGGTGCCGTCATCCCTCTCCAACGCCCTAAGTCCCATCTGATGGCATTGAGCATCCCTTGATGGGGATGGGGATGGTGACAGGGGCTTGGTTCTGGGACAGCCCTGGTGCCGTTCGGCACAGGTCCAGCACCATCTGACGGTATGATGGTGCTACCGTGCTGCTTACCTGGGTCAAAGACCTCCAGTCCATGTTGGCGCTCCCAATGTAGAGGTGGGTGCCATCAACGAGCCAAAACTTGGTGTGCAGTACGCCGCCAGTGAGCCGCGGCATATCGACGATGCGCACCGCGGCACCTGCGTGACCACGGGTTGGGCGTCTCCCACTCAAAATCCCCCCCGAAAAACAATTTGGGGGGGTTTCCATCACTCACCGCTCTGCTCCAGCGCTTGGATATCGTCCAGGGGCCATTTTGCCGATGGGCGGCTGACGGCGATTCGGACGGTGACGCCACGCTGGGATAATTGGAGAAGTTCCTCCAGGATTTGTTCACCCTGAATCAGCGCATGGTTTGAGGCCAAAAAAAGCAGAAATTATTAAAAATTACAGGAAAGTGAGAAAATGGCAGCCAGTGCCAGGTTCAAGAGCTGGAATCAGGGCTGTGCTGCACGTGCCGAGTACCGGCGGTGCGGACCTGGGCAGCAGAGGGTTCATGTGTCCGTGTGTCCTCGTTGGTCATGGTCCAGTAGAAGGAGGCGATGTCCAGGCTGTGGGAGGCGGTCCCCAAGAAGTTCATCCACGTGGAGAAGGTGGATGGATTCAGCATGGAACCGTCACTGAAGGTCATTCCCTCCGGGATGCTCTCCACCAGGACAATCCTATGGTGAAAATTCAGCAGCGCCGGCACCAGTGAGATTGTAGCACCAGGATGTCGAGGGTCTCGGGGGAGCATCACCCCTCTAAGCTCATCTTACCGGCACGCGTCACCGCAGGATCCGGCATTGCTGCCAGCATCACCACCAGCATCACCACGGAGGGCTGAGCTCAGCCGGAGATTGAAGAAGAGGAGGAAGGTGAAGATGAAGAGGGTGAGAATGGCGGAGAGCAACATGCCATGGGAGCACTGGGATGGAGAGGGGGCATCAGCACCCCAAAATTAAGGAATAAATTAATTTATGGGATTTAAAGCCACCTCCAACACCAGTGGGATCCGGCAAGGGATGGCACCGGATCCAGCCGGCACCGAAGCTGGCCCCCATAGACTGGGGGATTTACCTTTGGTGGGAAGCGGGTGGGCTGCGCCTCACGGTCCTCCAGTGGGTCCAGCTGTAACGGGGGGCAGTGAATTGGGGTGGGGGGGACCCTGAACCAGGGTGGGGGCTGGTTTGGAGGTAAAACCCACCCCAAAATGCCTGGGGTCCCCACGGAAAAGTGTCCCCCCCAATATTGCCAAGGGTCCTCACAGGATGCAGGGCCTGGGTGGAAATGGGGGGCATGGGGTGCTCTGGTTTGGGGTTGTGGGGTGCCCGGCAGGGGGCAAGGGGGCACCCTGGCTTGAGGTTGTAGGGTGCTAGGCTGGGGGCTATGGGGTGCCCCACTTTGGGGTTGTAGGCTACTGGGGCAGGGAAGGGACCTACGGGGCACCCCAATTTGGGATTTTAGGGTGCCAGGACAGGGCAGGGAGCTATGGGGTGCCCCAGTTTGGGGTTGTAGGGTGTCGGGACGGGGCAGGGAGCTATGGGGTGCCCCAGTTTGGGGTTGTAGGGTGCCCGGACGGGGCAGGGAGCTCCATGCCCCCCAGTTTGAGGTCGCGGGGTGCTGTCAGCACCATACCTGCTTGTAGGTGCCGTCGGGCTTCATCCCGGCGTGACGCTGGAACAGAACAAACTGGATTTCTTCTGACACGCCCGGACAGGCGAGACCCCCCCCAGGGTGTGGCACAGCTGGGATTCTTGGGGTACGGTTAAGGGGAGAGACCCCCAAAAACCCAGGCGGGGCAGAGGCTTTTCCCAGCTGACTCACGGGATCGGGGTGCTCACGTGCCCCGACCCATTTGGGGCGGGGCAGGGAAGTGCCTGGTCCTCCCCCACCCCGCCATTGGGGCCGATCCCCCCTGGAATAGGGTGGGGCACCCCAGTTTTGGGCTGTAGACCTCCCCCACCCCACTGGGACCCCTCCCCTGTGCCTCGGGGACCCCACAGAAAGGGGGTGCTCGGCCCCAGGGATCAGCCCCACCCCAAACCCTGCCCTGTCTTGGGGGAGGGGGGTTTAGGGTCTGGGGGGGGAGGGGTTAAGCTCGGTCTGGTGTCACCCCCCTGGCTCATCTGAATGTGGGGGGACCAGGGCTGTGTTTCGGGGTTAAGATGATGTTTAGGGACGGGGTTAGGGCCAGGGTCAGGGTGATGTTTAGGGGTTGTTTAGGGCCAGGGCCAGGCTTAGGGCCGGGTTTAGGGTCAAGGACATATTTAGGGCTGGGTTTAGGGCCAGGTTTGGGCCAGGGACGGGCTTAGGGCCGGGTTTAGGGCCAGGGATATTTTAGGGCCGGGTTTAGGGCCAGGGCCAGGCCTAGGACCGGGTTTCGGGCCAGGGACATATTTAGGGCCGGGTTTAGAGCCAGCTTTGGGCCAGGGACGGGCTCAGAGACGGGTTTAGGGCCAGGGCCCCGCTCAAGGCCGCGGCCCCCGGGAGTCCCCGGTGTCCGTCCCCCCACCCCCCCACCCCCCCCGTACCGGAGACACCGGCATCGGCGGGGGCGGCTGTTCCCGGAGCCGCCCTCGAGGGGGCGCCCTCGGTCCTCCCGCGCTCTATGGTCGCCGCTCCCTTTCCCCCCTCCCGCCCCGCCGCTGCCTAGAGCGGCCCCCGCCCCGCCGCGCGCGACGCGACGCGCGCTGGGCCGGCCGGCGAGGTCACTTCCGGC
>JASVER010000285.1:64915-83971 GCA_030449065.1 Oceanodroma leucorhoa
TTGGGAGGGGCCCTAGCAGGCTTGGAGGGCCCTGTCCCAGGGGGCTTGGGGGGCTGCCTGTGGGCCTCTGGGGTTTGGGGGTTGTCTCTTGCCTGGGGGGGCTCTGCCATGGGAGAACAGGATTTGGACGCTCTCTGCAGACTGGGGCATCTCTGCTGGGTGGGGGGACTGTGCTGGGACCCCCCCAGTATTCCCACTAGGGAGGAGCAGTAGTGCTGGGGGACCCATTCCCCCTTCCCAGCCACCCCCTGAGCGAGCGGGGCCGAGGGCTCTGCCCCCACGTAAGTAACAACCACAGCCCCCTGCCCACCTCTGCAGTGTGGGGGGGTACTCGGCTGGAGGAGGGGGCTTGGCACGTGCTGTCCCTGTGGCTTTCAGCACCAACACTTTTCAAACCTTCTCTGAAAGCTCCTCACCGCTCATCCCCGGGACAGGATGCGTGCCGCTGCACTTCAAGATGCAAATCTTTTACGGCGCCACTTCACAGCCAGTTTAAAGTCTCTTGAATGCACCTGAAATGGGGCTTTTTTGGTGTTTTTTTAATCGCTGCTTTCCAGTACGTGCCTGGAAACCACTCTCATGGCGTCTCTGGGGCTGTCAGGGTCCCTTGGTGGCAGATACAATCCCCATCCGTCATCGGAAATAACCATAACGATCAGGGCTTGGAGAATGTGTCTAATGACTGCTGCTCGTTCCCGCTCTTTGTAAGCCGTTAGGATCATATTAAAAATCCTCCGGTGCCTGTAAGGACGAAGAGGGGACCACGACAGGGTTTGATGCTTGAAGCTGCCGGCGATTCCTGAATCACAATTCTCCCGCTGTCGTAATTATCCTTAAACACACCCAAGAAGCAACGATTTGGGGGTTTTTTTAAACCAACACCATTTTTTCTTTGTATTGCTGTTGAAGGACAACTCAGTGTCGGCTCAGCGAAGTCCGCAGGCTCCGGGTTCAAGAGCCTCGCTGTCCCACGCTTTGCACAAAAATATAATCAAAGGTCAGGTACAACCAATTGAAGGCTTTTAATTGTAGCCAGGCGTAGAAACAAGCCTCGGATGCTAACAAGCAATGCCCAGACCTTACCGAAAACATCTTTGCTCCGCCGCTGGGTTCGAAGGCCCATCACGTCCTGACCGTGTTTCACCCGCCTCCGATGCCATGGATGCGCCAGATCCTCTCTGCTGTGCCGAAGCTCAGCTGTGGGATGAGCTGATCCCAAAACCCTGCAACCTCCATCCCTGTCGAATCACTCATTATGGGGCTGTTTTTCATCATTTGGGGGATTTTTTTTGTTAAAGCCTCTTGTGATGTCATTTGCATCTGCGGTCGGGATCCCTCGCGGGACACTTGGAGTGGGCTCAGCCTCTCTGGGCCAGCTCCGAAATTAATTAGAGCCCTTTTCTGCAGCAAGCTTTTTATTTCCATTTTAATTAACGTTGACGAGCTCTTTGACGGAGCCCGTCCGGGAGTGGATCCGTCCGGAGATTGACCCTTCAGCAGCCAGAGAACCGTTAGCTCCATACGCTGCCAGGTCCTGCCTGTGTTCTGCCTGAATTCCCTGGCTGCCTGCCCCGCATCCTTGCCCACTGCCGGGCAAACAGAGGAGCCTTGGGGGTGAGCAGAGTCCCCAGAATCCTCCTCCCCATCTGGGATCGCAGGAGCATCCCAGGATGCCCATAGGGGCGGTTTCCCATTAGGAGGGCACGGGCAGATTTACGGGAGCGAGAAAGGAAAATTATTTCCCTCCCACCTGCCGTGCTTTCCTTCGGAAACCCCCTCGTCCCCACGGCAGAGGGAGCTTTAAAGATGAGATCGGAGGTTTTAAAACTAGGCTGGAGGTTTGGGAGTTAGGCAGGCGCTGGGATTGATCCAGAGGGATTGGAGGGGAGCAGGAGCTCCACTGGGCTAACACTGTGTCTGGGGAATTCGTCTTGGGCAGCTCCGGCTCTTGCCTTGCTTCAGACGCAGCCACAAAACCCAAACCCTTGTGCCCTGCCCCAAGTTTATGGAGTTGGGTTTTATTTTCCCCTGATTACAGCCAGGGGATGGGGGGGGGCAGCAAGCCCAAGGTGACTTTCAGGAAACCCAAGGTGGGGACAATCCCCTCCGGCCACTGCCGGGACGTGGCACGTCCCCTTGTCCCGCCACCTCCCATCGTCCGGCGCAGCGGGATTTCGGAGCCTGGGGAGTTAATCCTGTCAGGTGACTCCGATTCTCTAGCTGTTTGTTTTGCAAGGGACTGTGCCCCCCCCCCCCCCCCCCCTGAGCTTGTCCAACCCTCCCGAGGCTTTTTAATGTCGCGTGGCAGCCAGGTAAAGGGACGATGCCGACAAACCTGCTCCATCCCGGCATCTCCAGGTTCGTAAGGCCGCCACGCTGATTTTTAATTTGAGGGGGGGGGTATTTTTGGGAAACTGGTGCGGCGGAGGAGTTTTTAATTGGCGCGTGGGGGTGGCTTCATGCTGAAACCGGCTGCCTGCCCTCAAGGGAGGAGAAAGAAGAGCATCGGGAGCTTTGCCGGCTTTCTTTGAGCATCTGTCTCTTGTCCTGCAGGTCGTCTCCGCTCTCGACGCTCCTCCTGCAGTCGCCGCTGCCAGCGTTAGCCGCTTCCCCGGTCCTGCGGCAGAGAGGGGGTTAGAGCCCGCGGCACCACCATGAACGACGTGTCGGTCGTGAAGGAGGGCTGGCTGCACAAGAGAGGTGAGGGCGGCGAGCTGGGGAGCCGGCTCAGCGGCGGTGGCTTCCCTCCAAGGCCAGGTCACCGCGGGGAATCCGGTGCTGCAGCTGCCGCCAGGAGAGGAGAGCTCCGGTTTCCAGTTACTGGCGATTTTAACCTTTCCCCGGTGCAAATGCAGGCGGGTCTCCACTTCCTCTCGCCCCAAAACGGGGCACCCTGGCACTGCAGGGCACCCCAAAACCCACCGGCACCTTCCCCCTTCGGCCTTCTTCTGCTCCTGGCTCAGCTTGGCAGCTCTCCGGGCAACCAGCAGCACCACTTTGCCGGCGTTCGGGCTGTGCCACAAGCACATCCTCCAGCGGCATCGTTTTTAATTGCTTGCTGCTTTGGGAAGCCAGAGGACGATCCTAACATCTCCCCGCAGACCCTCTAACCCAGTTTGCCAAGCCGCCTGCCACGATGGCCCTGCAGCGAGACCCCCAGCCAGCCCTTTTATTTTTAGCTGTACATGGGGAATGTCGCAGCACTGTAGCAGCTGCACGCGTGGGGTTTTATTTTTAGACCGATTGAAGGTGGCTCTTATTTTTCCTTCCCTTGCTGAGGGCAGTTTGCAAGCGGGGCAGGCGTGAAAGCCATCTGTCTCTGGCCACCTTTCTCCCACCGGCAGCCCAGCCGGATCCCTGTGTCCAGCAGGTTCGTGGATTCCTCCCTCTTCCGGGCAAATACAGCCCGAGAGAGGGAAGCCAGGGCCTCCCTCCGATGCTATTTCTTCATCCGGAGCTGCCGAGGCTGCTTCAGGTCGATTTTGGAGCTGCTCACACCTCTCCTAAATTACAGCAGCCGGCTGCTTTTTGCCGGAGCTTCTCCAAAGCTGCTTCTAGAAACAGCCTGAAGGAAAACATCCGCTTAATTTTCCACCTATGAGGGGTCCTTCTGCCGTTTAATTTTCCATCTCAGCAACGGGACCCTGCCCCCCTGAGGGGTCCTTCCCCGAAAACCCCTGCGCCACCCCCCACGCCACCCTCTGTCTTGCAGGGGAATACATCAAAACGTGGCGTCCCCGGTATTTCCTGCTGAAAAGTGACGGCTCCTTCATCGGCTACAAGGAACGGCCGGAGACATCCGACCACAGCTTGCCACCTTTGAATAACTTCTCAGTAGCGGGTACGTCGGTGCGGGCAGCTCCGGGGCTGTCCGCGGTTACGAGCCCGTGTCAGGCAGGATGTCTTCATCCCCGAAGCCGATAGGGAAGGTTTGGAATGGGATATTTGATCCCAAACCATCCTCTTCCCATTTTCTAATTTATTTTTGAACCTTCGCAGAGTGCCAGCTGATGAAGACTGAGCGGCCTCGGCCCAACACCTTCGTCATCCGATGCTTGCAGTGGACAACAGTCATCGAGAGGACCTTCCATGTGGACTCTAGTGAAGAGCGGTAGGCGCGTGGGATGGCCCCCTCCTCTGGGAATCCAGGATAAATAGCACGTTGCGTTGATCCTAGCTGGAGGAGAGCCCCGAAATCTCTCAGCTGTGACTCTCATTTGCCTGCAAAGGCTGGAGGGGCGGGCGCAGCCCCCCTCAGTGGTCCTCACCACCTCCCTGTGCCGCCAATCCCCTTTTTCTCCATAGCGAGGAGTGGATGCGAGCCATCCAGACGGTAGCGAACAGCCTGAAGAACCAGGAACCGGAGGCGGACACAATGGATTACAAGTGTGGATCTCCTAACGACAGCACCGGCACCGAGGAGATGGAGGTGGCCGTCAGCAAAACCCGCGCCAAGGCCGTAAGTCGCTCCCGGCGCGGCACCGTCTCTTGCCGCAGGCGGGATTGTGGTGGGTTGGGACCGCCAAGCGATGAGGGAGGTCTATGGGGTGAACCTCATCCCCGTGGTGTCCGCTGTCACCGGTATAACTCCGGGTGAAATAGCTCGGAACGCCCTCTCCCATCCCGGATTACGCTTGCCCATGCCACAGACTCTCACCTCTGTCTCCCCGTCTCTCCCCAGACCATGAACGACTTTGATTACCTGAAGCTCCTGGGAAAGGGCACTTTCGGCAAAGTCATCTTGGTGCGGGAAAAGGCCACTGGCCGCTATTACGCCATGAAAATCCTACGGAAAGAGGTCATCATTGCGAAAGTATGTACCGAGCCCCAGCAGAGGGTGAGGTGAAGAGTCGGGAGCCAGCAGGACTTAGGGGATCATGGAATCGTAGGAAAGTTTGGGTTGGAAGGGACCTTTAAAGGTCATCTAGTCCAACCCCCTGAATGTTGGGACGGCTTTCAAAACGTGCCTCCGAAGCTGCCGAGCGATGGCCGGCTCCTGCTGTGCTCTGAATGCTGGGGGATTCCAGGAATTATCCTTATTTCAAAATCCCGGGCGTGTGTTGTAACGCGCCGTTGGGTGACACTGTGGGATCCACTCGCTCGCCTCTCTCGGGGGATGTGGTGCAGCCACGTCCTCCCTGGGACGATCCGGCTGGCGAACCCTTCGCCCCGCGGGGACGAAAACGGGGTGGAGGTTGGTGCTTCGAGCTCCCATCCCTGTTTTTTTTCTGGGAATAGTTGGCAGCAGTGAAAAATACCCGATTTTGCAGAAACGATGGGGGATAAACGGCACTTAATTTCTCCTTCCTTTGCAGGACGAGGTGGCGCACACTGTTACGGAGAGCCGGGTGCTGCAGAACACCAGGCACCCCTTCCTCACCGTACGTACGGCCGGCGGCAGCGAGGGAGCAAAGGGGCGGCACGCTGGGATGCCCAGCGCGCCCCGAAGCGACCCTCCCCTTTCCCTCACCGCCTCCTCGGGAAGCACAGAGCTCCGCAGCTTCTCCAAGACGTTTTTCTCACCTCTTGCAGGCACTGAAATACGCCTTTCAGACGAATGACCGGCTGTGCTTTGTCATGGAGTACGCCAACGGCGGAGAGGTGGGAGCTTAAGACCCGACGCTCCTCCCCCAGGGCTTGGAACGATCTCGTCCGCATGTTAAATAGCTGTTTTCAGCTCATTAGCGGACAATTTGTTCCACAATCTCCCCTCAGCATGTGTTTTGGGAGGTAGAGCACGCAGCTTCTCTCTCCTCTGGACTGAGCTTTCCTGGCTCTTCGCTTGCCTTCCTCGCCCTCGATACCGCAGCGAGGCTGTTGCGTGCATGAACCAACCGTCCAGGGGAGGAAGCAGGACCCCCGGGCCCTCCTCCTCATCCCCCGGGGAGCGGCGGGCACCATGGCACTTCCAGCCGTCACTGGCTCCAGTACCTTCCACCCCGCGCTCACGGACAGCGTTGTTTCTCCACCCCGACACGCTTCCCTTGCGAGGGGGAAAGCAGCCGGTGGCGCAGCCCCTCTTGCAGACAATGCGTGGTGGCATTTTCCCCCCAGCTCCCCCTGCAGAGCGGAGCCGGGGCCGTCAGTATTTTGACCACTCAAGGCGAGGAGCTTAGGACACATATGACCGCATTAGCTGCGTGCTGAGAGCGATTAACGGGTTTCACTGGTGTTTGTTTGATTAACGGGTTTCACTGGTGTTTGGTTTTTTTTTTTTAAGCGCTTGTTGATCAGCTGCTCTTTTTTTTTTTATTCTTTCCCTCCAGCTGTTTTTCCACCTCTCGAGAGAACGCGTCTTCACGGAGGACCGAGCCCGTTTCTACGGTGCGGAAATAGTCTCTGCACTGGAGTACCTGCACTCCCGGGACGTGGTGTACAGGGACATTAAGGTACCAGCCCGGCGGCAGCAGCCTCCGTAAGCGGTGCCATCGCCCCGGCTTAGCACCGGCGCAATTTTAATCTTCCTGGGCTGGTGCTTGGGGGTGTGGAGTCGCTCCCCACTCGCCTAAAAATCACCCTGAGGGGCCTCGAAGGGTTTCAGCCGGCGGATGCTGCGCTCGGTCGACGTCCGCCGCCTTTCCCTGCTCCCGCTCCCCGTGGGTGGCGAAGAGCTGCCCTCCGCCCGGGGCCGGGGATGTTTTCGCACACGTTGTTGCAGGAGGAAGGGCGGGAGCTCGGCCTCAGCAAAGAGAGCTTGAACCTGCCTGGCGGGGAGGTGTCACCCCCATCCCCATCGCACGGCGGTGGATTGAGACCCTGGCCATCCGATGGAGCCTTTTGGGGAGCAGCGTCTTGCTCCCGTGCTCCTGACTTCACTCAGCTCCAGGCCTTTTCTTCTACCTGTCTGCTTTTTTTCCAGCTGGAAAACCTCATGCTGGACAAAGACGGCCACATCAAAATCACCGACTTTGGGCTCTGCAAGGAAGGCATCACAGATGGAGCCACCATGAAGACCTTCTGTGGCACTCCCGAGTACCTGGCTCCAGAGGTACTGAAAGCGTTCCCGCAGCCAGGCTTTCCTCGGAACTCTTGTGCCAAAGAGGTTTTTCTGTGGAGGTTATTCCCAAAGATGGCAGCAGTTCAGCAGGGGCTTTTCCAAACGCTTGGGTTGCAGGAGTGGTTGTATCTAGAATGGGTTTCCCTTCTCCCTCCTCGTGTTGCCGCCTGGTTCTTCGGCCTCGTCGGCACCGTACTCTCCGTCTTCCCCCGCGCAGGTCCTGGAGGACAACGATTACGGCCGTGCCGTGGACTGGTGGGGCCTGGGGGTCGTCATGTATGAGATGATGTGCGGCCGCCTCCCCTTCTACAACCAGGACCACGAACGCCTCTTTGAGCTGATCCTCATGGAGGAGATCCGCTTCCCTCGTACCCTCAGCCCCGAGGCCAAATCCTTGTTGGCCGGGCTGCTCAAGAAGGATCCCAAACAGAGGTGAGGGTCCGTGGGGATGGGCGGGGGGACCACGGCACTGCCAGCGGTTCCGGACACGCTTCTTTGTGCCCGCAGGCTCGGCGGGGGTCCCAGCGATGCCAAGGAGGTGATGGAGCATCGCTTCTTCACCCCCATCAACTGGCAGGACGTGGTTCAGAAGAAGGTAGGAAGGGAAGGAAGCGTTTTGAGGGGGCGAAGGGGCAGGTGGGCCTTTGGCCCGCAGCCGGCGAGTAAATTTCTCCTGGTCTCCATCAGCTGGTCCCACCATTCAAGCCCCAAGTGACGTCCGAGATCGACACACGGTATTTCGACGATGAGTTCACTGCGCAATCCATCACCATCACCCCACCGGACCGCTGTGAGTGCCCACACCACCCAGAAATGGGGACCCCCTTTGCCACCTGTACCCTTTCCTCTGGCGCAACCTCATTCTCGTGTCACCTGAGGGGCTGGTGGCATTGCTGTCACACCTCTGTAAAAGCTTGGGGTCTCTCTCGCTGCCCTGGAGAGGTCCTGGGCGGCTTCGTCGGCGCCTCCCTCACTCTCAAACCCTTCACCCTCCCCGCTTTGCAGATGACAACATGGGCTCCCTGGAGAACGACCAGCGGACGCACTTCCCTCAGTTCTCCTACTCTGCCAGCATACGGGAGTAACCGGCAGCAGCAGGATTCGGCCTCCGAGGAGGAGGAGGAGGGTTTGGGGGTTCACTCGCGGCGGGGGGGGATTTCTCTTCTGTGCGCAGCAGAGGAGGGGCGGGACGCTGCGGCTCACCGGCATTGCGCCGCGGCGCCTTTTGGAAGCCATACCCCTACCAAGTGCTCTTGCTCCGCGGCTCCCACCAGCGCTGAGCCGTGCCTCCTGCCCTTAGCCTAGGACTGCTTTGATTTTTAATTTTTTTTTTTTATTATTTTTTAAACTAGAAGTGCTCGCAGCTTTTTAAACCAACCCCCACTTCCCCACAACCGTGGCCTTGAGCCCCCAGAAGCTCGGCCAGCCCTCTGCCCAGTAAAACCCACTGCTCCCAGCTGGGGCAAAGCTGTTTGAACAGCAGAAGGGAGGGAAACCCCCCCTCCCGTGGCCAGGATCCAATGCCGGTTGCCCCAAGGAGGGGGGGACAACAGGGCAGGACCCCCTGAAACTGGGGGGGACACATCTCAGCCCCTCAAATCCTTCCGGCTCTGCTGTGAACTGAACCTGCAGTGACCGAAAACCAACCGTACCCCTGAATCGGCGCCTCGGCAGAGGGGAGCGCCAGTCAACCGGCGCGGCCCTGAGGAAAACACGATCCTAAAAGCAATAGTTTGGCTTCTCCCGTGCCTTAAAGCGAGGAGTCGCAGTGATGCTGGGCTCGGTGACAACGGCCACATCCTCCAGCATCCTCGGTGGGTGACGGCGTCACCGGAACCAACAGCCTCTGGTTGCGGAGGGATAGGGCTTTTGCCACCACACCGCCAGCTTGGCATCCCCGGCTGCCAGCACCAGGACTGGGTTTGAGCCGGCGTGCGCCATTGCTGGCGACGGATCCACACCCGATGGACGCTCCATGGACGCCATTCAGTAGAGGCCACCGTCACCAGGGCTGTTGGCTCCAGACACTGCCGGCACAGCACGACGTTCGGGGAGCATCACCTTCGCCCTGGCACCTTCACGTCCGGGGAGCATCACCTTCACGTTCGGGGAGCATCACCTTCGCCCTGGCACCCACCCCCACGCGCCAAGCCAGTGACAAGCTGGACTTGCCGCCTGGCATCTCCTGGCGCAGCCGACGCCAGGGCCGTGGTTTGGAGGTAGGAATTTGGCACCTGGTGCCACTTCCCTGCAGGGAGGAACCGAGAAGAGTCGCCTTTTCTTACTTAGTTCTTAGTTGTCCAAATTCAGTTGAATTAACTTAAAAATACCAGAGCGGGGCGGGGGATGAGACCCCTCGACAAGGCGGCAGTGGGTGCAGTGGCCCAGTGTCCCTGGCACGGTGGCAGCAGCCAGCTGGCAGCTCTCGCCTGCCCTCGTATTTGTACGGTACAATCAATAAAATTGAGGTTTTTTGTTCGTTCTTTCTTTTTTGGAGGAATTGGGATCTTGGGCTCCTTTGGGGAAGGGGAGGCTGAGGGGCCCAGATGGACCCAAGCACTGCCCCAGCCAATCCCCCGTGGCCTGAGTAGTGCTCCCGGGGGCCCCTAAGGGCCCCAGGAGTGCTCCCTGGGGGGTCCCAGGGACCCCTAAGGACCCCAGTAATGCCCCCCAGGCTCCCTAAGGGCTCCAGTAGCACTCCCGGGGGTCCCTAAGGGCCCCAGGAGTGCTCTCTGGGGGTCCCTAAGGACCTGCATACTTCTCCCCGGTACCCCAATCACCCCAATAGTGCTCCCCAGGCTCCCTAAGGACCAAAATAGTGCTCCCTGGGATCCCTATTACATGTCCCTGTCCCCAGGGGTGTGCCCGTGGCAGGTGACGGCACAGGACGCAGCATCGGTCACCAAGCACTTTACTGGTGGGTCCCAGCGCAGCCCCGGGCTGCCCGGAGTCCCCGGGGGGCTCAGGCTGGGGGCGACAGGGGTGACAGCGGGCTCAGAGCTGCAGGAACTCGGCCACGAAGGCAACCAGGATCTTGCACAGGTCCTCCACGGTGGGGGGGTGCAGGTTGTCCTCGGTGTCCTCGAAGGTGTGCCACACGCGTGGGAAGGGCGTGGGGATAAGGTGCAGGACGGGGACACCTGCGGGGACACGGGGCAGGGGGACATCAGCCCGTAGGATGCCAGCTGCCCACCTTGGTGCTCGCCCCGGCCACGCAGCGTGGGGACACGGGGATGGCGCGTCCCTGGGGACAGGGGGACGGTGGGGACGTCACCTCGCTGGAGGAAGGGGACATGGTCGTCCTCAACAGGTCCTGGGGCCGGGCTGAGGCGGAAGAAGGGCTGGTCCTGGGCAGGGGCGTGCAGCAGCCCCAGCCGCCGCAGCCGCTGCTCTGTGCAGGGGACACGGCGGGTGCAGAACCTTCCGTGATGCCCCCAGCCTTCCTCCTGTCCCCACCCCAGCAGCCCTATCCCAGCCCCGTTGCCATCGCTGTCCCATCCCTGTCCCCACCCGATCCCATCCTCATCACCACGCCCCACCTGTGCCCTGGCCCCATCCGTGTCCCCACGTCCCATCCCATCGCCAGCCCTGTCCCCACCCCGTCCCCTTGTCCCCATCCCCATCCTGACCCCATCCCCACCCGTGTCCCCGTCCCTGTGTCCCACCGATGGCGACGAGGCGCAGGAACCAGTGGTGGGTGCGGGGGAAGTGGCTGTGGATAGCAGGGTGGCGGGCGCCCAGCAGGTCCAGCAGCACCAGCAGGCTCTGGGGACACCAGCATGGCCATGGGGACACCAGCACGGGCATGGGACACCACGGTGCCACCACCCTCAGATGCCATGGGACTGTCCCAGTTGGGCTAACACCATGCCACCACCCTCGGGTGCCACCAGACCATCCCAGTTGGGTCACTACAGTGGCAGAGACCATCCCAGCTGGGCCAATGCCATGTCACCACACCTAGATGCCATCAGATCAGCCCACCACCCTTGGCCATCATCCTTAGGTGCCATGGGACCATCCCAGTTGGGTCACAGCCACCAGACCACCCCACTGCCGTGCCACCACCCTCGGGTGCCACCAGACCCTCCCCATGGCCGTGCCACCACCCTCGGGTGCCACCAGACCCCCCCCAGCGCGGCAGGCTGGGTGCCACTCACCATTGCGGTGATCTGGGTGCCACGGGGCCCGTGGGGGGTGGTGGCCATACGCGCCGCCAGATGCCGGGCACCATAGAGGGAGTCAGTGACGCTCCAGTCCCCGAAGGCCTCCTCCCCGTCCAGGAACAGCAGCTGCAGCGTCACCTCCGCGCCCTGCCAGGACCCGGCCTCCAGCAGCGGGGAAGGGACCCTGGTGTCCAGGGGGGACCCAGGCATCTGGGGGGGGACCCAGGTGGGGGACCCAGGTGTCCTGGGTAGGGGGGCTCAGGCGGGACCCAGGTGTCCTACAGGGGGGATGAGATGGACCTGGGTGTCCTGAGGTGGGGGGGGTCTCGGGGGGGCTGGGAGGGACCCAGGCATCTTCAGGGGGTCCAGGGGGGACCCAGGAGTGCTGGGAAGGGTGGGACTGGGGGGAACCCAGGCATCCTGGGGGAGGGTCTGGGAGGGACCCAGGCATCTGGGGGGGTTCCAGGTCCCGGGGTCACCCATCACCCACCCTGTCCTTGGCGCGTCGCAGAGGCCGGTCGAGGGCAGCTGCCAGCTCCAGGAGGATGGCGCAGGGCACGGCCGAATCGGTGGCCCCCAAAAAGAGCCGCTGGCCAGGACCAGGGAGCAAGACCTTGGTGTCGTAGTGACAGGCGAGGACCAGGCGGTGGGGGGCGGCGGGGGCCACTGTGGCCACCACATTGGTGAAGGTCACTGGTCCCCGGGGAGTGGCCGCTTCGAAGGCGTCGAGCTCCAGGTGCCAGGCGGCCCCCAGGGTGCCCAAGCGCCCCACGATGTGCTGCAGGGACAAGGACCCCGGTGAGGGGCACAGCGGCACCCTAGGCTGGGGGGGAGGGTAGGGGGGGTCTTACCTGGCGGGCAGCATGGCTCCCGGGCCCCCCCGGCACCCGTTCCCGCAGGAGGGGCCGCAGGAAGGTGTCCCGCAGGCGGGTGGGATCCAGCCGCCCCAGCAGCGCTCGTAGAACTGGCTCCGAGGGGGGGCCAGGGGAGGGCTAGGGGGTCTGTGTCAGTGTCTGGGGAGAGGACTGGGGTCCCCCAGGGGGATTTGGGGGTCCCTGGAGGGGTCTGGGGGCCCCCATGATGGGGCCTGGGGGGCCCTAGGGAGTTGGGTACCCTGGGAGGGGGCCCTAGGAGATGTTAGGGGTTCAGGGGGGGTCTGGGGTGCCCACGGATGCATTGGGTGCCCCCATGATGGGGTCTAGGGGGCTTGGGGAGGGGGCTGAGGGCCCTGGGGGATGTTGGGGGGCCCTGAGGGGGTCTGAGGGGCCCCCCCGGGGGAGTCTGAGGGGCCCTGAGGGATGTTGGGGGTCCCTGGAGGATTCTGAGGTGCCCGTGGATGCATTGGGTGGCCCCATGATGGCATCTGGGGGGTCCTGGAGGGCTTGGAGAGGGCTGAGGGCCCTGGGGGATGTTGGGGCGCTCTTGGCGGGGTCTGGGGACCCGCTGGGGGGTCTGGCGTGCCCGTGGATGCATTGGGTGGCCCCATGATGGGGTCTAGGGGGCCCTGGAGGAGACTGAGGGCCCTGGGGGGGGGTCTGGGTGCCCCGGGATCCATTGGGCGCCTCCATTATGGGGTCTGGGGGATCCCAGGGGATCGGGGGGTCCTGAGAGGGGCTGGGGGCCCCGGGGCAGGTCGGGGGGGGTCCCCATGAGGTCTGGGGGCTCCCGGGGACAGCGGGGACATGCTGGGCACCCTCTCCCCGGGACCCCCCTCCCCGAGACCCACCGGGACCTCCCCTCCCCGGTCCCCGCCCCGCTCACCGGGCCAGTGCCTCGTTCCCCGTCGGGCCAGGCGACGTAGACGAGCGCGGCGGCAGCCGCCAACGCCAGGAGCGGCAGCAGCGGCCGAGGGCAGCGGCGGGACCGCGGGCAGAGCCCGGGGCCCGGCACGGAGACCGGCACCGGCACCGCCACCGGGCCGGGACCGGGACCCGAACCCGCGGCCCGGGACCGGCGGGAGCCACCGGCGCCCTTCCGCATGGCGCGGGGGCGGGGCCTCCCTGGGGGCGGGGCCGTGGAGGGTAGCCGGGCGACGAGGACGCCGCTGATAGGGCGCGGGGCGGGGCTTGCGCGCTAAGCCACGCCCTCTCTCCGAGACGCGGGCTCCGGTGCGGGCGGGGACGCACGCGCGGTGGCGCGGGCACACGTCGGCGCGTGCGCAGACGCGTGCGTCGGGACGTGCCCGGGGGCGGGGGGAAGACACGGCCCCGGCCACCCCGTGGGGCGTCACCCCAGCCGTGATGTCACTCTCAGTGCGTGATGTCACCACGGCTGTCACCCGGGGAGGGGGCATCACTCCAGGCGGGGTGTCACCTCGGACCAGGACATCACCCCAGAGACGTGACGTCACCCCGGATGGGGACGTCACCCTGCACCAGGAGGTGGCCCCGGATGGGGACGTCACTCCCGAGAGGATGTCACCCTCCATGGGGATGTCACCACGGACAGGACGTCACCCCAGAGGGGCCACCACCCTGCACGGGGCTGGTGTCACCTTCCACGGGGCCATCACCCTCCACAGTGACATCAGCCCGGGTGGGGCCGTCACCCTCCACGGGGCCATCAGCCCAGCTGGGGTCATTGTCATGGGGCCACCACCCCTCATGAGACCATCACCCTTTGTGAGGCCATCACCCCAGACGGAGATGTCACCCCCCACGGGGATGTCACCCTTGTGGGGCCGTCACCCCAGATGGGGATGTCACCCCCCATGGCGATGTCACCCTTCGTGGAGCTGTCAGACTCCACGGGCCCGTCACCCCACACGGGGCCATCGCCCCCCTGCTGCCACCCCCCCTTTCACCCCCTCCACTTTGTTCCTTTTTCTTTTTTTCCTTCAAGTTTTGGGGTCGGATGATTTTTTTTTTTTTTTTCCACCTTCTCCTCCACCCTTTCCAGCAACCACCGCGGACAACCTCTGCCCTCCGTGTCCCCAAGATCCGCCACCACTGTCCCCGCCGGCGCCTGTCCCTTCACCTGCCGTCGTCACGCCGGCTGGCCGGGTGTACCCAGTTGTTATCGTGCAAGCCCACCCTGCAGCCGGGCGCCTCCTTATCGGGTCTCCGGCAGCACATCCAGTAGGATCGGCCGTAAGGCAGGTCGTGGTGGTAGGGCTTGGGATGCCACCGGCACAGGGACACGTCCCCCTTCTCGTAATGCTTCTTGCACTGCTTGCAAGGGTCGTCGCGGTAGAGGGGGTCGCGGTTCCAGCGGGAATCGGTGGCCTGCACCCCGAAGGTCTCGATGATGGACTTGAAGTAGTGGCAGGAGCACTTGAGGGCGGCCAGCGCTTGGGTGGGCAGGTAGCTGAAGATCTTCACCATGACGTGCTCCGGCAGCAGGAGCATGTACTGCCGGGGCTCCAGCAGCCGCTGGATCTTGAAGCGGATCTCCAAAAAGTCGTGGGAGACGTGACGGTACAACCGGCAAAGCGAGGGGTCGGGGATGGCCGACGGCTCCTCGCCGGCCTCCGTGTCCTCCGCCACCGGCGTCTCCTCGGCGACGGGCAGGAGGAAGAGCTGCCCCGGCGGCGGGTCCTCCTGCGCCGCCGCCGGCAGCCGCACCGTCTCCTCCTTCATCTTCTTGGCGCTGTCCTTGCCGAAGAAGACGCATTGGTCCACCACCCCCGTCACCACCACGTCCACGTGGAAGCCGGAGGCACAATCCCGCGCTGACGACCCCTCGCCGGTTCCTTCGCCCATCTCCGGCTTGACAGCGCTTGCCGACCCCTCGCTGCACCCCATGTCCACGTCGGGGCCGTCCCCGTCCCCCTTGGGACCGGCGGTGGCCAGGAGGAACTCCACGTTGTTGGGCAGCGCGTCGCGGGATGGGCTGATCAGCTGGTAGAGGTCACAGGTGATCTTGTCCTTGGCGCGACCGCCGGCGTTACCGCCGCCACTCGCCGTCCCGCAGCTCATAAAGACGCAATTGGGACGCCCGACGGCACCCGGCTCAGCCGCGGCGGCTCCGGCGCGGGGCTCGCGGCCGCTGGAGATGCGGAAGGCGATGCGCACCTCGCCGGGACCCGGCGCCGATGACGACGACGACGCCGCGGCGCATTCGGCACCCGGGCGGCACAACCCGTTGGGTCGGGTGCCGCCGTGCTCCCGCTGCCGTGACTCGAAGTGGGCGACGGCTTCGGCCACCCGGCTGCAATCAGAGCCGCTCGGCGCTTTGGTTTCACCGCCAGCTGCCTCCACGAAGACAACCGGGGCGGCGGGAGTGCCGCAGGGCCGGGGGAAGCTCTGCAAGGCCAGCGCCGTCCTCTGCTCCACCAACGCCACCATCTCCGCCACCGACAGCAAGTCGGGGGCTTCGCTGGCAGTGGCGGATGGTTCGCCAGGACACGGGCAAGCCGGGTCCCTGACACCGGTAGCCCATGCTGGGCTGGGCTTGCTCTTAGTGGGGTCGTGGCAGCGCCGGCGCCGCTTGGCTTTGGAGCTATCGCTGCCCCAGTTGCCCTTTACCTTCATGGTGCTGGCACGGCCGCCGGTGCCGCCGCCGCCAATGCCACCGCCGCACTGGTGTGCCACGAAGAAAGCCACCTTCTCCTTGGTGTTGCCTGGTTTGATGACATACCACGTGTCCAGCAGCACCCGGCCTTCCTCTGCTGATGGTGGGGCAGCTGGGGCGGCACTGGGGGGAGCTGGCGGCGTGTTTTCGGAGGGGGCCCGGGCTCCGGCGGGCTCTTCGGTGGGACGGCAGGAGAAGGGTTTCTTGGTGGAGCCAGGGCCAGGGCATGGTTTGTTCTGGGAGTAGGTGCCGAAGGGCCGTGGGCACCAGAGCTGCAGCTGGGGAAAGGCGTTGGGCTCCATCAGGGCAGCATGGCACTGCCGCCGCCGCCGCCGCCGCCGCGGGCTGCCGGCGCCCGTGCCCACGCCTGCCGGGAGAGAAAGGGGTGTTAATGGGGCTGGTGGGGGTGGGATGGGGCCTGTGGGGACAGTATGGGGACAGTGCGGGGCTGGCGGGGCCACTGTGGGGCTTGTGGGGACAGTATGGGGACAGTACGGGGACAGTACGGGGCTGGCGGGGCCACTCTGGGGCTGGCAGGGGACAGTACGGGGACAGTGCGGGGCTGGCGGGGCCACTGTGGGGCCTGTGGGGACAGTATGGGGACAGTACGGGGCTGGCGGGGCCACTATGGGGCTGGCGGGGACAGTACGGGGACAATACGGGGCTGGCGGGGCCGGTACAGGGCCGGTTCGGGGCTCTGGGGCCGCCATGGGGCTGGCAGGGCAAGCACGGGGCTGCAGGGTTAACGGGGCCATTACTGGGCCGCTCCCAGTACCGTTACTGGGTCATACGGGGGTGGACGCTGGGGCGGTGCCCAGGCTGTGTCCCCCTCCCCACGCTCCTCTCCCCTTGCACGCTCACCCCCACGCCCCGCCCCGTTTGCACACTCAGAAGCCCCGCCCACTCGCGCACCCGGCCCAGAAGGCCTCGCCCTCAAGCCCCGAGGCCACGCCCCCCATAACGCCCCGCCCCCTCACCGGCACCACCGGCACCGCCGGCTCCGGCCCGGCGTGGCCCTTAAAGCGGCCTCGGCGCCCGCGGGGGTGGGTCCCGCCCTCCCCGCCCCGCCCCGCCCTTTCTACGACCGGCGGCGGCAGCCGTTTGTTGACAGGCCCTGCGCGCGACGCGGCGGCCAATCAGGGAGCCGCGTTCGGGCCATGCCCATATATGGACGGCAGCAGCGCGGTGGGGCGGGGGCGTGGCCGGTGGAGGGGCGTGGCCGGCGAGGGGGCGGAGCCGGGCGTCCCCGCCCTCCCCTGGGCCGCGGGGACGGGAGGGGCGCGGACACGGTCCCGCGTGGCCGCGGGGGGGTCCCGCCCGACCCCCACCCCGGTGGGGGGGCAGAGCCGATCACTCCCGTGGGGGACGCGAGGCCGCCCCTGTCCCCGCCCCAGGTGTGACACGGGACACGCCCGCCCCCCCGCGCGACACTGGCACACGCGTGTGTCCACGCGCGACACCGGGACGTGCCCCCGGTCTCGCGCAAGGCGAGGACCGCCCCGCCCTCGAGCGCAAAGCGCGGGCGCGCCTGTCCCCGGTGTCCCGCGGGCGCGGGCCCGTCCCCTCAGGGGTGTCGCGGGTGCGACAGGCCTGCCCCCCGGCGTGCTGCGGGAACGGCCCCGTCCCCCGCGGAGTGTCACGAGTGGGAGGCGCCGGTCTCCGGTGTGACACGGGGACGCCCCCGCACTCCGCCCTCCGCCGAGCCCCGGCCCAGCGGCCCCACGGCCGTTACCGAGCACCGGCCCCGGGGCTCCGCCACGGCTCCGCAGGGCCCCGCCACGCCCCGGGGCGCCGCCCGCCCACGCCCACGCCCCCCCCGCGGCCCGGGCCCCGCCCGGTGCCGCCGCCCCTCCCCCGCTCACCGGGCAGGTGCCGGGCGCGGCCGCTCCGCCTCTCCGCGCCGCTTCCGGGGTGCCCGCGCATGCGCTCGCGCGCCGCTTTCCGCGCATGCGCCGCGAGGGGGCCGCTGGGAGGTGTAGTCCGCCCCGAGCGACTCAACGCCTCCGCGCATGCGCCAAGGGGGGAGCTGGGAGTTGTAGTCCCTCACCGTGCTGCTCGGTGACTCCGCGCATGCGCAAGGGCCGTGCCGGGAGGTGCAGTCCACGTGTGAAGGGGGTCGGGGGGTGGCAGGGATCTCCCCACTCCGCCCCCAGTCCCCCCCCCACCCCGGTCTCCCAGTGACACCACCCCATCTCCCAGTGACACCCCAGGACTCCCTCCAGTGACACCCCACACACCCCTGGTCACCCACTGACACCCGCAACGACCCTCCCTCATGCCTGTCACCAGTGACACCCTCGATGACCCTCCCTGGTGACACCCGGCCCTGGTCACCTGTGACAGCCCAGTGAGCACCCAGTGCCACCCACCCCAGCCACCAGTGCCCCCCAGTGACACCCCCAAGAGCCCCCCAGGTGATTTCACAGGAGCCACTCATGGGTGTCACGTGTTTCTTTAGGGTACAACGCTGGGGACACCGGGGTCCCCACAGCCCAGACGCCCTTGTGACACCCACCCCCGGGACCCCAAGGTGCCAAGGAACCCTCCCAAGACCCCCCGGCCCCCCCCAGCATGCCAAGGCATTGGGGACGCCCCTCATCACCCCAAGGTGTCGGGGTCCTGGACAACCCACCCAGCACCCAAAGGTGTTGGGGACCCCCAGACACGCCCCCCCTGCCAGCACCCCAAGGCATTGGGGACCCCCTCCCAGCACCCCAAGGTGTCAGGATCCTGGACCCCCCCTCCAGCACCCCAAGGTACTGGGGACCCCGCCAGCACCCCAAGGTGTCAGGGGATCCCCCAAGCCCCCCTGACTCCCCCCCAGCACCCAAAGGTTACAGGGACACTCCCCCCAGCATCCAAAGGCTTTTGGGATGCCCCCCAGCACCCCAAGGACTTGGGACCCCCCTCAACACCCAAGGGTGCTGCCCCCCCCCTCAGCAGCAGCTCTCGGCGATCAGGTGCCGCCCAGGATCGGGGGGTGCGGGGCGCTGCCCCCCCACGGCCACGTAGCAGCGGGTGCCATGGGGGGGGGCCCGGCGGGGGCCGGGGGGGCAGGGGGCACCCAGGCGGCACCGCTGCCACCCACGCCGCACCTCTGCCTGCACCTGCGAGCAGCGGGACATGTCGCGATATGTCACGACACGTCACGACATGCCGCGCGCGCACACACACACACACCCCCCCCCCGACACGTCGCGACGCGCCCTGACGCACCTCCTTGTTGATGAAGCAGTAGAGGACACTGACAACGAGACCCTGGGGATGGGGGGGGGCGGGGGCACCCCGGGGTGGGGGTGCACCCGGACACGTGGGTGTACGTGGTGGCACGCACACGTACGGGCACTCCTCGGACCTGAGCACCCACCCCCCTGCACCCGC
>JASVER010000285.1:109878-123764 GCA_030449065.1 Oceanodroma leucorhoa
GGTGCCCTCGCACACGGGTGCCAGGGGCGCGGGGCCGTCGGGCATCGGTGCCCTCGCACACGGGTGCCAGGGGCGTGGGACCGTCGGGCATCGGTGCTGGGGAGCTCTTGCATGAGGGATCAGGCATCGGTGCTGGGGAGCTCTTGCACGTGGGTGCCAGGGGCACGGGGGCTCTTGCACGTGGGTGCCAGGAAGCGTTTGCACGTCAGTGCCGGGGCAGGCGTGCGTCCTGCATCAGCGCCAGGGAACTTTTGCAGGTCAGGGATAGGGATCGTCGTACGTCGGTGCCAGGAGCCTCTTGCACGTCGGTGCCAGGGACGTGTGAGTCTGGTGCATCAGTGCCAGGGAGCTTGTGCGTGTGGGGCACGAGGGCGTCGTGCCTGTGCTGGGGAGCTCTTGCACACCGGTGCCGGGGGACAGGGAGCCTCATGCGCCGGCGCTGGGGCTCCTTCACCTCAGCGCCAGAAGTGACCTGCGTGTCGGTGCCGGGGGCGCGGGGGCATCATGCACCAGTGCCAGGGAGCTCTTGCACGCTGGTGCTGGGGGCACAAGGCCCTCATGCAGGGTGGGAGGGTGGCAGTGCCGGCCCACCCGTGGGTGCTGCCGGACAGGCTCTGACCCACTCCCCATCTCCGCAGGAGTGCACTGGCCTGGGGGACATGCCCGGCTCCTTTGTGCCCACGGTGACGGCCATCACCACCAGCCAGGACCTGCAGTGGCTGGTGCAGCCCACCCTCATCTCTTCGGTGGCCCAGTCGCAGCCCCTGGGGGCACCCATGGCGCACCCCCCCCACACCACCCCCGTCGATCCCTATGACCTCCCGGGACCCAGCTACTCCACACCGGGCATGGGTGCCTTCGCCACGGGGCCGGCGGCGGCACCGCCGGCACGTCCCACCCGTGCCCGGCCCCGGCGCAGCCGCGAGGAGACGGTGAGTGGCATCCCCGTCCCCTGGGCGGGTGGGTCGGGGGACCCAGAGGGTGGTGGGACCTTGGGGACACGGGTGGCAGCTGGCTGATTGTCCCGTCCCCCTGGCAGCTGACACCGGAGGAGGAGGAGAAGCGCCGGGTGCGGCGGGAGAGGAACAAGTTGGCGGCAGCCAAGTGCCGTAACCGGCGCCGGGAGCTGACAGATCGGCTGCAGGCGGTGAGTGCTTGGGGACATGCTGGGGACAGCGGTGTCACCGCAGCTGGGGGTGTCCGAGGGGGACAGCGGCAGCTCCCTGGGATGGTGGAGGGATGGCAATGTCCCTAACGGGTGGGGACATCACAGGGGGATTGGTCAATGTCTATGGGGTCAGGTTCCCAGGGACCTTTGGGGACAGTGGTGTCCCCAAGGCTGTGGGGATATTGGAAAGGAATGGTTGACTTGGGCTTGTTGGAAGGGGACAGGTTGACGCCTATGGGAGCAGATGAGGACATTAGATGAGGACAGTGGTGTCCCCAGGACCAAGGGACACTGGAAGGGGATGATGATGACAATGGTGACCTCAGAGCTGGGGACATCACGGGGGGACAGACTGATGTCTGTAGACTCTGATTCCAGGGAGGTGGGGGCCTAAGATGGGGACAGTGCTGTCCCCAGGTCCTGGGGACACCAGAGGGCGATGAGGACCTGGCTGTGTTGGAGGGGAGAGATGGACGCCTGTGGGTGCACATTCTGGGGAGCTAGGGACATTGGATGGGGACAGTGGTGTCCCCAGGACCAAGGGACACTGGAAGGGGATGATGATGTCCCTGGGAGCTGGAGACATCAGAGGGGAAGATAGTAGAGGGACAGTGCTGTCCCCAGGAGCATGGGACATCAGAGGGGGACAGATGGAGACCTGGGGATGCTGGAGGGGGACAGTGCTGTCCCCAAGAGCATGGGACATCGGAGGGGGACAGATGAAGGGAGACAATGACGTCCCTGGGAGCCAGGCACACGGAGGAGGACACAAGGATGCTGGAGGAGGATGCTGTTCCCGAGAGCAGGGGACACGAGAGAGGGACAGATGGACACCCAAGGATGCTGGAGGGGRGGGTGATGTCCCCAGGGTTGGGGGGGGGGGGGACAGCGGTGTCCCCCGCAGCCCATCTCACTCCTCCCCACCACCACCCCAGGAGACGGACCAGCTGGAGGAGGAGAAAGCCGAGCTGGAGTCGGAGATAGCCGAGCTGCAGAAGGAGAAGGAACGGCTGGAGTTTGTCCTGGTGGCCCACGCCCCCGCCTGCAAGCTCCCCTTCGAGGACGTCGGCTCCTTGGGTGCCGGCCCCGCCGAGGTGAGCACCCTGGGCAAGGAAGAGCCGGCGGGGACCGTCGCCTTCCTGCCCCCGGGTCCGTTCCAGCCGAGCGCCCAGGGCCCCTTCCCCAGCTGCTGCTTCGCACCCGGGGTCCCCTCGGGGCCACCTAACCCATCCTATACGTCTTCGTTTGTGTTCACCCACCCAGAGGGAGCCACCTGCGGAGCCTCGCATCAGCGGAGCAGCAGCAGCGACCAGTCCTCGGACTCCTTGAATTCTCCCTCGCTCCTCGCGTTGTGAACGGGGTCCCCCCCAAAAAACAGGCACCTCCTCCCTCCCCGGGTGGTGTTTTTTGTCGTTTTTGGCTTTTTTTTCCCCCTTTTTTTTTTTGGATCAGTTGGCCCAGGAGTTGGGGTGTTGATGAGGTTGAAGGGCAGCTTTGGCGCCTGGATGTGGGGTGTCAGCGATGGGGCTGGCATGTTGGAGGTGTCCATGATGTGTCTCCATCATTCCTGCGGTGTCCTGGCCGCTTTAGAGGTGTCTGTCCCCAATCCCCATCATCTCATGGGGTTCATACGGCATCTCCATCCCTTTTGGAGATGCTCCTGCCCAATTTCCACCACCCTGGGAATGTCCCTGTGGTGTCTCCATCACCTTAGAGGTGTCTGTCCCCATCATCTCATGGGGATTCATGCAGCATCTCCTTCACTTTGGAGATGTTCCTGCCCAATTTCCCCCACCCGGGGAAGGTTCCTGTGGTGTCTTCATCACCCTAGAGGTGTCTGTCCCCAGTCCCTGTCGTCCCATGGGGCTTTATGCAGCATCTCCATTGCTTTGGAGATGTTCCTGCTCAACTTCTATCCACCTGGGAAGGTCCCTTTGTCATCTCCATTGCCTTAGAGGTGTCCGTGCCCAATCCACACCATCCCATGGGGCTTTATGTAGCATCTCCATCCCTTTGGAGATGTCCATGCCTGATTTCCACCACCCTGGGAATGTCCCTGTGGTGTCTCCATCGCCTTAGAGGTGTCCATCCCTGATCCCCATCATCCCATGGGGATTCATGCAGCATCTCCTTCACTTTGGAGGTGTCCATGCCCCATCTCAATCACCCTGAGAAGGTTCCTGTGGCATCTATGACACCTTAGAGGTGTCTGTGCCTGATCTCTGTTGTCCTGGGGGCGGTCCCTGTGCCATCTCCAATACCTTGGAGATGTCCGTGCTGTATCTCCCTCACCCCGGGAAGGTCCATGTCATTTCTGTTACACTGGAGATATTTGTCATCTCCATCATCCTGGGGGCCTCCATGTGGCATCTCCTTTGCCCTATAATTGTCCATGCCACATCTCCCTTGGAGAGTCCCTGTGGCACCTTCATCACCTTAGAGGTGTCTGTGCCACAGCTGCACCACCCCATGGGGTCCTTGCTGCATCTCCATCACCCTGGAGATGTCTCTGCTGTGTCCCCATTGCCCCAGGGGGTCTTTGCAGCATCTCAATCACTCGGAGGTGCTCATGCTGCATCTCCACCATCCCATGGGGTCCTTGCAGCATCTCCATCACCCTGGAGGTGTCCCTGCCAAATCTCTATCACCCTGGGGGGGGGGGTCCATGTGCCGTCTCCATCCCCCCCATGGTGTCCACGCTCTGTGCCCCCATCCCCCTTGGGGGTCCCAGCCCCACTGCTGATGCTGGGCCTCCAGCTGACCTCTCCAGCACCCACAACATTGGGTGGGCTCCCATCCTGCTTGCCCCCCACCCAACAGTGAACGGCTCTGCCCCGTCCACCCTCCCTGCACGGGTCCCGCCGGTGGCTCCGGTGTCCCCAACCCCGTGCCGTCCCTCTCTCGTGACCAAGCTTCGCCAGCGTTGACTCTGTCCTTTCTCTATATATTATATATATATTTTTGTTGCGTGGGGCTGCTAGCCCCCGGGAGATGTTTAATTTTTTATTATTATTATTATTATTATTATTGCCTGTGCTGTATTTGTGACTGTTCCGGGGCCAGCTCGGCTCCCGCGTCCGCGCTCGACCCATCCCAACGTGGCCAATAAAGCAGCTTTGGATCGGCCCCCCTGTCTCTTCTTTCTCGCTGGAAGGGTGGCACCAGCTGGGGACCCATGGCCACCCCGGGGTCCTTGTGGAGCAAATGGGTCGGGGATCTTCTGGGGACATGGAGGCTGTGGGCTGAGGAGCTTCCCCAGGTCATGGGGTCCTTGGGGACAAAGAGGGACAGGGAGCACCAAGGTGATGAAGCCATGGAGGTGCTGGAGCCGGTGGTACAGGGAGCTCCTGGGGATGTGGAGCCCTTGGGTGAGGGGTCCCTGAGGAGTGGGAGCCGTGGGGACCAGGGTACCTGAGGACATGGAGCTCCTGGGCTGGAGATCCTTGGGGAGGGGGAGCCTGTGGGTCAGGGAGCTTCAGGGGGACACGGAGGCGTGGGGACACAGGGATCCTTGGGGAGGGGGAGCCTGTGGGCCAGGGAGCTTCAGGGGGACACAGAGACGTGGGGACACAGGGATCCTTGGGGAGGGGGAGCCTGTGGGCCAGGGAGCTTCAGGGGGACACGGAGATGTGGGGACACAGGGATCCTTGGGGAGGGGGAGCCTGTGGGTTGGGGAGCTTCAGGGGGACACGGAGACGTGGGGACAGGGAGCCCCTGGGGACATGGAGCCTGTGGGGGATGTCTCCCCATTGGCTTACCTACCTGCCAATCAACTAAAGATGGGCGGGCCTTGCCCCCCACGATGATAAAAGGCCCGCACCTCCCCAAGCCACGCCCCCACAGCTCAAGCCACGCCCCTGGCGCCTGCAGCCCCGCGGGTGGCCGCCAGGGGGAGCCAGCACCGAGCGACTGGGGGGGGTCGGGAGAGGACCCTTGCCCAGTCTGGGGGTTCCCTATCTAGTTTGGGGGGTACACTGCTCAATTTGAGGGGGTCTGTGCCCAGTTTGGGGGGTCCTTGCCCAGTGTGGGGTGTCCCTGTCCCATCTGGGGGGGGTCCTTGCCCAGTTTGGGGGGGTCTCCGCCCAGTTTGGAGGGTCCTTTCCCAGTTTGGGGAGCATATTAGCCAGCTGGGAAGGGGTCTGTGCCTAGTTTGGGGTGGTCCTTGCCGAGTTTGGGGTGTCCCTGTCCAGTCTGGGGGGGGGGGGTGTCCTTTCCCAGTTTGGAGGGGTCTCTGCCCAATTTGGGGGGTCCCCTCCCAGTTTGGGAGGTCCTTGCATGCCCAGTTTGGGGGTCCCCCCACCCAGTCTGGGGGATCCTTGCCCAGTCTGAGGAAGTCCTTGCTCAATCTGGGGGTCCCCTGCCCAGCTGGATGCTGGGGAGGGGGCTGTGTCGGCCACGCCGGGTTGAGGGGTGCCCCCAGCCCCCCCAGCCCTGCTGCCGGGGGGGGGTTTCCTTCCTCCCCCCGAGGCCTTGACGTCAGGTGCCCGGTGATTCACACCGGGGCTGGCAGACGGGACTCGCCAGGACATGCCGGGACACGCTGGGCACACCCTCGGGTGGGTGTCACCCCCCTCCCGCACCTGGGGATGCTCTCAGGGACCGTGGGGACAACGCGGGTCCATGTCCCCGTGTCCCCGCATGGTGACATCCCTGTCCCCGTGTGTCCCTGCACGGTCCCATCCCTGTCCCTGTGCGTCCAGACACGGTGTCATCCTTCTCCCCATGTGCCTGGGCACGGTGACATCCCTGTCCCCGCGTTCCCATCCCTGTGCCAACCCCCCCCCACGCCATCACATGCCCCGTCCCTGCGCAGGGGCCACCCCTGTCCCCCCCCAGGTCTCCCTGTCCCTTCCCGCCACCCCCACCCGACGCTGCTGCTTCCGCCCCCGCCGCCGCCGTCCCCTTCCCACGGCACAGGGGACGGTGACCCTGGCCCTGCTCCCGCCGCGGCCGCGCCGGGGCCACTTATTTTTAGACCTTGCTCCTTCCTGGCCGGATCCGGCACTCGCCTATTTTTGACAAGGGGCGGGGGGCACACGGTAGCCTCGTCCATGGCCCCCCCAGGATGCGCTGAGACCCAGCGAGCTCATGGCAGCAGTGGGTGACGATGCTCTGGGGGTGGCGGGCGGCAGGAGGGACACGGGGGTATCCTGTGTGTCCCCCCCCCATTTTCCAGTGCAGGGGGGACAGGGTGTCCCACAAGGCGACGGATCCGGGCGCCAAGGCGGGGTGGGGCGGGATGGAGCAGGGCCAGGGTGGCTTCCCCGCCACCACCCCCCAGGGCCCGATCCTGCCCTTGGCCGAGCCATGCTGTCCCCAACCCCCTGCCACCCGTCGGGGTCCGGACGGGTGTCCCCCCTGTGCCGGGAAGGGCCGTCGTGTCCTCCTGTCCTCCCCCCGCGGTGGCTTCCCGGCGAGGCACCGGCGGCCCTTTCCTTCCTCCCCTCCCCGGAGCGGCCACCGCGGGACAGGGCCTCGCACGAGGAGCCAGCTCCCGCACGGGGATGGCCCCGTGTCCTCTGTCCCCTGTGCATGGGGGCAGCCCTGTGTCCCCCAGCCCCTGCGCATAAGGCGGCCCCGTGTGCCCTGTCCCCGTGCCCAAGGTGGCCCTGTGTCCCCTGTCCCCGTGCATAAGGTGGCCCTGTGTCCCCTGTCCCCGTGTGTGAGGTGGTCCCGTGTCCCCCGTCCCCGTGCATAAGGTGGCCCCATGTCCCTTGTCCCCATGTGTGAGGTGGTCCCGTGTCCCCCATCCCTGTGCATAAGGTGGCCCTGTGTCCCCTGTCCCCGTGTGTGAGGTGGTCCCGTGTCCCCCGTCCCCGTGCATAAGGTGGCCCTGTGTCCCTTGTCCCCATGTGTGAGGTGGCCCCGTGTCTCTTGTCCCCCTGCACGCAAACTGGGAGCGAGAGCAAAGGACGAGGGCTGGCTCCAGCGTTAATTTACAGCATCGACACCATTTATACACAGTCCTGGGGGCCCCGAGCACCCCGCTCCGGGGGAGGCGTGCACCCAGATTTGGGATGCAGCATCGCATCAGCTTTGGGGTGCAGTGATGCACCCAGTCCTGGGGGAGGCGAGCGCCCGGATCGGGGGTGCAGCATGGCACCCAGCTCCGGGGGAGGCGAGCGCCCGGATCGGGGGTGCAGCACGGCACCCAGCTCTGGGGGAGGCGAGCACCCAGATCGGGGGTGCAGCACGGCACCCAGCTCTGGGGGAGGCGAGCGCTCGGATCGGGGGTGCAGCACGGCACCCAGCTCCGGGGGAGGCGAGTGCCCAGATCGGGGGTGCAGCACGGCACCCAGCTCCGGGGGAGGCGAGCGCCCGGATTCGGGGTGCCTCGCTGCGCCCACCGTCGGGCGCTCAGGGGCGCGGGGGGCGCAGGCGCAGGCGCGGCAGGCGGAAGGGCAGGCATCGCACCTCGCGGGCCGCCGCCAGCTCGGAGAAGAAGGCGCGTTGGCGCGGCAGCCCCGGCTCGACCTCGCTCTGCTCCAGGTCCCGCACCACCCCCAGGATCTCCTGCCGCGCCGCCTGGCTCCGCAGCCCCCGCACGTCCAGCACCGCCGCCACGTGCTTCCGCCTGCGGGACGGGGACGCTGAGGGGACAGGGACACCCGCTGCCGGGCACCCCGGGCCCCGGGGAGAGGCACGCGCCCAGATTTGGGGCGTAGCAATGCTCCCATGCCTGGGGAGAGGCATGCACCCAGATTTGGGGTGAGGCATGCACCCAGATTTGGGGTGTAGCAATGCCCCCATGTCTGGGGAGAGGCATACACCCAGCTTTGGGGTGCAGTAATGCACCCAGATTTGGGGTGCAGCGTTGCACCCAGCTCAGGGCAAGGCATGCACCCGCCTTTGGGGTGCAGCATTGCACCCAGCCCTGGTCCGCAGTGATGCGCCCAGGTTTGGGGACAGGCATGCACCCAGCTTTGGGGTGCAGCAATGCACCAGCTTTGGGGCGCAGCGTTACACCGAGCCCTGGGGCGAATCTCAGTCCCAGGTTTAACTGGTCCCAGTTGCAGCCAGGACTGGTTCTATTTAAAGCCCCCGAAGTGGCGGCGTCCTGCCGGGCCCGCGCGTGCCACCGGCCCCCCGGGGGACTCGGGGACGGGAGGGGACTTGGCGTGGGGCCGCGGCTGCTTCCTGGCGGGGGGCCAGGAGGGACCGGCAGCGGGGCGGGGGCTGCCGGGAAGGACGGACGCGGCGTCCTGTCACCCCGCTTCGGTCCCCGTGGGGACACCGTGTCCTGCCCCTGTCTCCACGGGGAGGTGGCATCTCGCCCGGCCGTGCCACCCTGCTGCGGTGCCTATGGGGACACGTGCCACCCCACTCCTGTCCCTATGGGGCCACGGTGTCCCGCCTGACCATGCCACCCCCCTGGGGCCACTGCCGGGTGCCAGCACTCACCGGACATCGGGGAAGTCCCTCACCAGGACGCCCACCTCCATCTGCAGTGCCGCCGTGTCCTCCAGCACCAGCAGCTCCCTCAGCCGCGGCACCACCGAATCCAGCCAGGGCGAGGCCGAATCCTGCCGGCGCAGGGGACCTCAGCACCGTCGCCCCCGCCCGAGGAGCACCCAAGGGTGCCAGGGAGAGGATGGGGTCTCACCAAGCGGCTGAAGAGCTCGCGGAGCTGGCGGGCTTCGTCCCCGAGGCGGGCGGCCACGCGGGCGCGCATCTTGGCCGAGGTGCAGACCAAGCGCACCTGCAGCAGCGGCCGCACGTACTCGATGAGCACCCGCCGGTGCACCTCGCTCACCAGCACCTGCGGCACAAGGGTCAGCAGAAGCCCCTGGTGACGGCAGTCACCCCGCGGCGTCAAACCCGGCACCCACCTGGTAGGGCTCGGGGCGCAGCAGGCGCAGCTTCTGGGTGAAGCTGGTGATGAGCATCACGATGGTGTCGAAGGCGTCGGAGCTCGTCAGCCACTTGCGCTTCATCAGCTTGTTGAAGTAGGGCTGGGGGGGAGCAGCTGGGGTGGGCAGCTGTCCCGGCACCCATGGGTGGCACCTCGGGTGGCGCCCTGGGGTGGTGGGAGGCCACCCGGGGCATTGCACCCACGTATCAGCACCCAGCCAACGGGCACCATGAGCATTGCACCCATGGGCTTCACCCGGCTCAGCACCCAATGGATGGACACCATGACCACTGCACCCATGGGCGTCACCTGGATCAGCACCCAATGGATGGACACCATGACCACTGCACCCATGGGAGTCACCTGGATCAGCACCCAACCAATGGGCACCACGAGCATTGCACCCATGGGTGTCACCCGGATTAGTACCCAACCAATGGGCACCATGACCACTGCACCCATGGGCTTCACCTGGCTCAGCACCCAATGGATGGACACCATGACCACTGCACCCATGGGCTTCACCTGGCTCAGCACCCAATGGATGGACACCATGACCACTGCACCCATGGGAGTCACCTGGATCAGCACCCAACCGATGGGCACCACGAGCATTGCATCCATGGGTGTCACCCAGATTAGTACCCAACCGATGGGCACCATGACCACTGCACCCATGGGCGTCACCTGGATCAGCACCCAACCAATGGGCACCATGACCACTGCACCCATGGGCGTTGCCTGGATCAGCACCCAACCAACCGATGGGCACCCTGCCCAGTACCCCGGTGCACCTCAGGGGCCGTCCCCTCCCCAGGCCGTCCCGCGCCCCATGGGCACCTTGAGGTCCTCAAAGAGGCGCTGGGTGAGGACGTGGTTGCAGAGCCGGGTCACCTTGTCCAGGGCAGCGTGGGCCTGGCGCCGGGGCTCCTCGCTCTCCGGGTGCCCAAATTGCGCCAGGCGCTCGGCGAAGGTCCTGCCATGGGGAGGTCAGTGGGTGCTGCTGGGGACCCTGAGCACCCCGAGAACCCCCGGGACCCGGGGAGGGGGAGTGCTCGCGTTGGCCTCACCTGAAGGGGGGGCAGCAGTTGACCAGGGCAATGGCCCGGCCGGTGGCACCATCAGGCAGGGTGGCTTCGCTGGGGGCCTCCAGGAACCGCTCCACCTTCCGCTGGAAACTGAGGGTACCCACACGGGTCACCTGTGCTGGCACCCAGGGGACCCCAGCACCCAGGGGACCCGGCACCCTGGGGACCCGGCACTCAGGGGACCCCAGCACCCAGGGGACCTGGCACCCAGGGGACCCCAGCACCCAGGGAACCTGGCACCCTGGGGACCCGGCACTCAGGGGACCCGAGCACCCAGGGGACCCCGCACCCAGGGGACCCCAGCATCCAGGGGACCCGGCACCCTGGGGACCGGCACTCAGGGGACCCCAGCACCCAGAGGACCCAGCACCCAGGGGACCCGGCACTCAGGGGACCCGGCACCCATGGGACCTGGCACCCAGGGGACCCCAGCTCCCCCTGTACCTCCCGTGGCCATTCCAGCTCTGTCCTGTGCCCTGTGGCTCCTGTGGCCCCACGGTGCCCATGTCCCCGTGCCCACCCCCTGTCCCCCCATGTCCTCATGCCCAGCCCCCATGTCCCTGTGCCCTCATGTTCCCATGTCCCCCCCCCGTCCCCCCGTGTCCCCGTGCCCACCTGTGCAGGAAGGCCACCAGCACGCCCAGAAGGCTGTGTGCCATCTCCATGCCAAACTCGGGGGTGATCTGGGGGGCTCGGTCCGCGTGCGCCCGCAGCAGCTGTGGGCATGGGCACCGCTGGGGGTGGGGGCATGGCCACCAGCCTGCTGTCCCCTGGGGACACGGCCACCACCCTGGCGTCCTCTGGGCTACCAGCCACCCACCATCTCCTTGGGGCACCTTGGCATCCCTATGGGGTACCCGGGCACCTTGGCATCCCTAAAGGGTGCCTGGGCACCCCAGCATCTCTGTGGGGTACCTGGGCACCCTGGTGTCCCTATGAGGTACCCGGGCACCTTGGTGTCCCTATGGGGTGCCCAGCCACCCCAGCACCCCTATGGGGTACCTGGGCACCCTGGTGTCCCTATGGGGTACCCGAGCACCTTGGTGTCTCTATGGGGCGCCCAGCCACCCCAGCACCCCTATGGGGTACCTGGGCACCCTGGTGTCCCTATGGGGTACCCGAGCACCTTGGTGTCCCTATGGGGTGCCCAGCCACCCCAGCACCCCTATGGGGTACCTGGGCACCCTGGTGTCCCTATGGAGTACCCGGGCACCCTGGTATCTCTATGGGGTGCCCAGCCACCCCAGCACCCCTATGGGGTACCTGGGCACCCTGGTGTCCCTATGGAGTACCCGGGCACCCTGGCATCTCTATGGGGTGCCCAGCCATCCCAGCACCCCTACGGGGCTGTAGGTCACCCCACAGAGCCCTGGGTCCCCAAGGGATGGGCCCAGGGGCAGAGCGGGGGGCCCTCGGGTGCAGGTGCCCGGTGGGCGCCGTGCCCGTACCCTGATGACGCGGGTGGCCAGTCCCTCCTGCAGCTCCTGGCTGGAGGCCTCCTCCGCCCACGTGTCCTCGCTGAGCTGCAGCTCCTGCGCCACCGCCACCTCCACCTTCGCCTGGCACGGGGCACAGCGGGCGTGGGGATGGCGGGGTGCAGGGTCCCCTGCCAGCCCCCAGCCCTGGGACCGTCCCTGGGACCCTCTTGGTGCCCATCCCAGCGCCACCAGAGTGTCCACAGTGTGCCCATCCCAGTGCCACCAGAGTGCCCATCATGTGCCCCTCCCCGTGCCCGTCCCGGTGCCACCACGGTGCCCACTGTGTGCCCATCCCTGTGCCACCCTCATGCCCATCATGTGCCCATGCTGGTGCCACCACAGTGCCCACTGTGTGCCCCCCCCAGTGCCACCATGGTGCCCACCATGTGCCCATCCCGGTGCCCATCCCGATGCCACCACAGTGCCCACTGTGTACCCATCCCAGTGCCACCACGGTGCCCACTGTGTGCCCGTCCTGGTGCCCATCCCACTGCCAGTCCCAGTGTCACCCTGGTGCCCACCATGCTTCCATCCCAGTCCCCATCCCAGTCCCCATCCCTTGCCCACCCCGGTGCCCGTCCCAGTGCCCGTACCTTGACAGCGGCAATGCAGGAGCTCTCGAGGCCACGCTGGGTCTCGGGGGGCAGGAGGGGCCCCAGCGCCTGCGCCTGCAGCAGGGCCCCCACCTCAGGGTGCCCCAGCACCTCCCTGCAGGCACAGGGACCTCACAGTGCCCGCCCAGGGTGGCACTGGGGTGCCCAGCACCCACCACTGCCCAGGGGACAGCGCTAGCGGTGCCCAGTGTGCCAGGGGGTGGCACTGGTTGGCACGGGGTGCCCAGCGTGCCAGGGGCGTGGATGCTCTGGGGTCCCATGGGTGACACTGGGTGGCACGGGGTGCCCAGCATGCCAGGGGCACGGATGCTCTGGGGTCCCATGGGTGACACCGGGTGGCACGGGGTGCCCAGCGTGCCAGGGGCGCAGATGCTCTGGGGTCCCATGGGTGACACCGGGTGGCACGGGGTGCCCAGCGTGCCGGGTGTGCGGATGTTGTGGGGTCCCATGGGTGACACCGGGTGGCACGGGGTGCCCAGCGTGCTGGGGGCATGGATGCTGTGGGGTCCCGTGGGTGACAGCGGGTGCCGGGGGGGGTGTCTCACCTGGGGTAGGTGTTGCTGTGCCAGTCGAGCAGCAGGTAGAGGTCGGGCACGGCGAGGGGTCTCTGTGCCAGCGCACCCAGCTGCTGCGCCAGTGCCCGGTGGTACCCGCGGGCATAGACCCCGAAGGCGCCGTACTCGGGGGGGTAAGCGGGCGCCACGTGGCACCGCACGGCCCCCAGATCGCCCACCAACCGAGCCGCCAGCGCTGCCAACCGGGCACCCAGCCCGGCAGCGGGTGCCACCTGCGCCAACCTCTCACCCGCCGCCCGTCCCACCGCCTCCTGCCAGCGGCGCCGGAGGGCCCGCGGGCGCCCCGGGGTGCCCGGCGGGTGCCGGCGATCGGCCGCCTCCTCCTGCTCCAGCACCCGGATCACCGAGCGCAAGGGGGGGTAGGGGCGCCCGGCGGGCACCGCTTCCCCCACCACCGCCCAGAGCTGTGCCAGCAGCGCCTCGTAGAGCAGTGCCACGTCCCGCGCCTGCCGCCCGGCCGCGGAGACGGGGGACGGGGACGGAGATGGGGACAAGGCCACGCACTCCGCCTCCAGCGTGATGATCTGCTCGTCGGCCGCCACCAGCTCCCGCCGCTGGATCAGCTCCAGGATCTCCAGCACTGCGGGGGGAGGCGCCCATGGGTGCTCTGATGCCGCCCGAGGCCACGCGTGGCCCTGGTGCACGTCCCCATCTCACGACGTCCCGTGCCCCGTGCCCCCTGCGCTCCCACGTCCCCGTGTCCCACAGTCCCTACGCCACTGTCCCTCCATGTCCCATGTCCTCCTGTGTCCCCACAGCCCCTTGCCCACACCCTACGTTCCATGGTCCCCCATGTCCTCTTATGTCCCCATGTCCCCATCCCCATGTCTCCATGCCCACAGGTCCCATATCCCCATTCCCACGTCCCCTTGTCCCCATGCCCACAAGTCCCATATCCCCATTCCCACGTCCCCTTGTCCCCATGCCCACAAGTCCCATATCCCCATTCCCAAGTCCCCATGTCCCCATGCCCACAAGTCCCATATCCCCATTCCCACGTCCCCATGTCCCCATGCCCACAAGTCCCATATCCCCATTCCCACGTCCCCATGTCCCCATGCCCACAGGTCCCATATCCCCATTCCCACGTCCCCATGTCCCCATGCCCACA
>JASVER010000285.1:129778-142891 GCA_030449065.1 Oceanodroma leucorhoa
CAGGGGGAAGGTGGGGGCCTGGGGGGGGCTGGGATCAGCTGAGGGGAGTTGGGGGGTCCTGGGGAGCAATTGGAAGGAGCTGGGGGCTGACTGGGGGGAGAAATGGGGGTCCTGGGGTAGGTGGGTGCCCCCAGGGGGGTTATGGGGGGGCCTGGGAGGGGAGAATTGCAATGCTGGGGGGAGATGGGTGCCTGCGGTGGGGGGGTCTGGGGGTAACTAGGAGCACTGCCCCCCCATATTCCCCCCTCACCCCCCGGTTCCTTCCCAGGTGGCCATAAAAATCATCGACAAGACGCAGCTGAACCCCACCAGCCTCCAGAAGGTGGGGGGCACCTGGGGGGGGGCAGGACAGGGTGGGGGGCACCCCCCTGGGCATGGTGAGTGGGGGATCCCGGCCCCCCCTACTAACACCTTTGCCCCCCCTCCACGTAGCTCTTCCGGGAAGTTCGCATCATGAAGGGGCTGAACCACCCCAACATCGGTGAGTGGGCCCCCCCTCTGGGGACAGAGGGGGCACCCGTGGGTGGGGGGCACCCATGGGTGCCTGTGCTGACCCCCCGCCCCCCCCCAGTGAAACTGTTTGAGGTCATCGAGACGGAGAAGACGCTGTACCTGGTGATGGAGTACGCCAGCGCCGGTGAGAGTCCCCCTCCGGGCATCCTGCCCCCCCCGCGGGTGCTGGGCACCCCCCCGGGGGCCGTGCCCCGCCTGGGTGCACCCCGGGGTGCTGGGCTGGGGTGAGGGGGCCCACCCGGGGGTCTAGTGGGGGGCACAGGCACCCATGGGTGTCCCTGCAGGCGAAGTGTTCGACTACCTCGTGTCCCACGGGAGGATGAAGGAGAAGGAGGCGCGGGCCAAGTTCAGACAGGTGGGGAGCGGCGGGGGGGGCACCGGGACATGGCGGGGGGCTGGGGACATGGTGGGGGGCTGGCGCAGGGCGGGGGGACGTGGCACCGTGGTGGCGGGGGGCTGGGGACGGTGCGGCGGGGGGGCGGCTGTGGGGGAGGGCTGGCACGTGGCGGCCACACGTGGGCAGGATCGATCTCCCCGGGGCCAGCGGCCGCAGCATCGATCGGGGTGGGACGAGAGGCTGAGGGGGGCACCGTGGGTGGGGACACCGGTGGCAGCGGGGACGGGGGGTGCTGGTGACACCCTGCTGACACTTGCCCCGTCCCCAGATCGTCTCGGCTGTGCACTACTGCCACCAGAAGAACATCGTCCACCGGGACCTCAAGGTGGGACCCAGCTGCCCCGTGGTGTCCCCTGCCGGGGGTGGCACCGGGCAGGGGGCCGTGGGGTGCCCTGTACCGTGCCCTTCCCAGTGTCCCTGTGCCACCCGGGGTGCCTGTCCCAGTGTCCCCGTGCCCGGTGCGGTGCCCGTCCCAGTATCTTCATCCCGGTGTCTCTGTGCCTGACGCGGTGCCCCTGCCAGTGTCCCCATCCCACCGTCCCCGTGCCAGACGCGGTGCCCATCTGCCATCCCCACGCCCGACACGGTGCCCATCCCGGTGTCCCCGTCTTGGCGTCCCTCTGCCTGACACGGTACCTGTCCTGGTGGCCCCGTGCCGGACGCGGTGCCCACCTTGCCATCCCCGTGCCCGTGTCGGTGCCCGCAGGCGGAGAACCTGCTGCTGGACGCCGATGCCAACATCAAGATTGCCGACTTCGGGTTCAGCAACGAGTTCACGCTGGGCTCCAAGCTGGACACCTTCTGCGGGTCCCCCCCCTACGCCGCCCCCGAGCTCTTCCAGGGCAAGAAGTACGACGGCCCCGAGGTCGACATCTGGAGCCTGGGCGTCATCCTCTACACCCTGGTCAGCGGCTCCCTGCCCTTCGATGGCCACAACCTCAAGGTGGGCACCGGGGACGGGGCAGCGTCCCCTCCTGTCCCCTGTCCCCGGCTGGGGATGGCGACCGTCCTGTCCTGTCCCGTCCCCGTGCCCAGCTGGGGACAGTGCCCAGCCCAAACCCCAGCCTGTGGGGCAGCGCTGGTCCTGTGCCCGTCCCCGTCCCCATGGGGGGCACAGCGCCCATCCCGTCCCTGTCCCCATGGGGGGCACAGCGCCCATCCCGTCCCTGTCCCCGTGGGGGGGACAGCGCCCATCCCGTCCCCGTGGTGGGGACAGCGCCCATCCTGTCCCCGTCCCCATGGGGGGGACAGCGCCCATCCCGTCCCTGTCCCCATGGGCACAGCGCCCATCCCGTCCCTGTCCCCATGGGGGGGACAGCGCCCATCCCGTCCCCGTCCCCGTGGGGGGGACAGCGCACATCCCGTCCCCGTGGTGGGGACAGCGCCCATCCCGTGCCCCCCCCCCAGGAGCTGCGGGAGCGGGTGCTGCGGGGCAAGTACCGGGTGCCCTTTTACATGTCGACCGACTGCGAGAACATCCTGCGCCGGTTCCTGGTCCTGAACCCGGCCAAGCGCTGCACCCTGGAGGTGAGGGGAGTCCCGGGGGGGCACAGGGGGGCACAGGGCTGGAGGGGGGACACGGGGCTCAGGGAGGGCACAGGGCTGGGGCTGGCACAGCTGCGACGGGCACCGTCCCACCCCCATGGAGCACGTCCCCTGGCCACTCTGCTCCCCACCTGTGGGCTCCCCCAGGCCAACTCCTCCTTCCGGATGCTCTTAATTAGCCCAATTAGCTGCAGGGCTGATTACAAGTTGGCAGCGTCCGTGGTTGGGTGGGCACGGGCAGGATGCAGCCTGCCGTGCCCCGACTGGAGCTGCTGGCAGGGCCTGAGCACCCTGGGGTGGCATCGGGGTGGGCGAGCCAGCCGGGGAGGGTGCCCTGCGCCTGCCGTGTGCTGGTGGCACCCCGCCGGTGGCACCCGTGGCACCCCGCCGGTGGCACCCGTGGCACCCCACTGGTGCCCCGCAGCAAATCATGAAGGACAAGTGGATCAACATCGGCTACGAGGGCGACGAGCTGAAGCCCTACAAGGAGCCCGAGGAGGACTTTGGGGACGCCAAGCGCATCGGTGAGGGCACGGTGCCACCCTGGCACCCCGGGGTGGGGGGGGGGGTCTGCCGCACCCCAGGGACCAGCGGTGCCCCCTCACCCTCCCCGCTCCCCGCAGAGGTGATGGTGGGCATGGGCTACACCCGGGAGGAGATCAAGGAGTCCCTGAGCAACCAGAAGTACAACGAGGTGACGGCCACCTACCTCCTGCTGGGCAGGAAGAACGAGGTGAGGTGACGGTGCGGTGGCACCGCCGTCCCCGCCCTGGGACGCCGGGCAGGGCCGGTGACGGGCGCTGCCGGCCGCAGGTGGAGGCGGGCGAGTCACGTACGGGCAGCAGCCTCTCCCTGGCCCGGGTGCGGGCACCCAGCGAGGCGGCCAACGGCACCGGCAAGGCGTCCTCGCACGGCAAGAGCCAGCGCGGTGCCACCACCTACCACCGGCAGCGGCGGCACAGTGACTTCTGTGAGTGTCTCGTGTCCCCTGACCCGTCCCCGGGGTGGGCACCGTGTCCTCGGGGGTGGGTGGGCATCGTGCTCGTGGGCTGCAGCGGGGTGGGCTCCCTGCCCACGGGGTCTGGGGCGGGGTGGGCGCCCTCTCCCGCATCCTACAGGGTTCTGGTCCGGCCGTGCCCCACGGAAACCCCCCGGGCCGGACCCTTGCCCCATGCCGTGCCCGGGGGGGAGCAGGCAGGGCTGGCCGCCGCTGCCCGCCCCCCCCCCCGACCTCCCCTGCCCGCAGGCGGCCCCTCGCCCGTGCCCATGCACCCCAAGCGCAGCCCCACCAGCGCGGGCGACGCGGAGCTGAAGGAGGAGCGCATGCCCGCCCGCAAGGCCAGCTGCAGCGTGGTGGGCAGCGGGCGCGGGATGCCCCCCTCCAGCCCCATGGTCAGCAGCGCCAACAACCCCAACAAGTCGGAGATCCCCGACCGGCACAAGGACGGCGCCATCAACACGGTGGGCACGGGGCTGGGGGAGCCGGGGCGGGGGGCACCCCTGGGGCTGGGGAGCCGGGTGCAGGCCCCCCCCAGGGCCACCTGGACTGGGTGCGGGTGCCCGTGGGGCTGAGAAATCGGGGTGGGGGCACCCCTAGGGCTGCGTGGGCAGGGTGGGGGCCCCCGGGGGATCGGGGCAGGGGGGCACCCCGGTGCTGACGGCGCCCGGCGCCTCGCAGAACAACCTCCCCTCGAGCGTGATGGCGCGCAGGAACACCTACGTCTGCACCGAGCGCCCGGGCGCCGACCGCCACTCGCTGCTGCAGAACGGCAAGGAGAACAGGTAGGGCAGCGGGTGACCCCCGGGGGGGGTCCCGCCCCGTTGCCCCTTCCCCAGCCACCGTAACGCCTCCCTCCTTCCCCCCGCTCGCAGCTCCGTCGCCGGCCGGGTGCCCCCGGCGTCGCCCTCCAGCCACAGCATCGCCGCCGCCTCCTCGGAGCGGGCCCGCCTGGCGCGGGGCACCACCGTCCGCAGCACCTTCCACGGCGGGCAAGTGCGGGATCGGCGGACGGGGGGGGGTCCCAACGGGCCCCCCGCCTCCCCGACGCTGGCACCCGAGGCCTCGCCGCTGCCCCAGAGCCGCTCGCGGGCCACCTCCAACCTCTTCAGCAAGCTGACCTCCAAGCTGACCCGCAGGTGAGGGGGCCGCGGGCGCCGTGCCCGCCCCGCCGGCGCTGCCCTCGCCTTCCTCACTCCCTCTTCTCTCTTCCAGGGTCACTCTTGACCCCTCTAAGCGGCAGAGCTCTAATAGGTGCGTCTCGGGCACCCCCACGCCTCCAGGAGCCAAAATCAGTAAGTGCCCGGTGTCACCGGCGCCCGTCGCGGTGCCACTGGTGCTTGTCCCAGTGCCACCAGCGCTCACCCCGGTGCCTGTCCCGGTGCCGCTGGTGTTTGTCCCGGTAAACGTCTCAGTGCTGCCGGTGTTCGTCCCGGTGCTGCCGGTGTTTGTCCCGGTGCCCGTCCCGGTGCCACCAGTGTCCACCCTGGTGGCTGTCTCAGTGCCACCGGTGTTTGTCCCAGTGCCTGTCCCAGTTCCAGTGGCGCCTGTCCCAGTGCCCATCCTGGTGCCACTGGTGCCTGTCCTAGTGCTACCAGTGCCCGCCCCGGTGCCACCAGTGCCCATCCCAGTGCTGCTGGTGCCCACCCCAGTGCCATTCTGGCCCTGACCTGGTGCCACCGGTGCCTGTCCCGGTGCTGCTGGCGCACACCCCGGTGCCTGTCCCGGTCCGTTCCAGTGCTCCTGGTGCCGTCCTGGTGCCACCAGCGCCCGCCCCCGGTGCCCGTCGGGGTGCTGCCGGCGCCCGCCTCGCTTTGCTCCTGTCCCTTCTCTCTTTCTGCCTCTCAGCCTTTGCTGCCGCCGGGGGGTTTGGGGGGGCTGGGGGGGGCACGGCTGTGCTCCACCGTGGGCTGTGGGCACCGTGATGCCCCCCTAAAATGGGTGTGAGCTTGGTGGGGGTGGTGTCCCCCACATTGGGCACAGCTTTAAGGGGGGAAGTGCCCCCCCACCCAAAACAGGCATGACCTGGGACTGGGGGATTCCCCCCCAAATTGGGGGTGCTGCCCTCCCCCTCAGTGGGTATCACCCTGGGGGAGATGATGTGGCCCGAGCTGGGGGCGATGCCCCCCAAATTCAGCATTACCTTGGGGGGATGATCTCCCCAAAATGGGGGTGGTGCCCCCCCAAAAATGGGCATGACTCTGGGGGTACGATGTGCCCCCCAAAATGGGGGTGGCATGCCTCCCAGGGGGCATGACCTTGGTGGGTGGTGTTTCCTAAATTGGGGACTGCCCCCCCCAAATTGGGCACAGCTTTGGGGGGGGCACAGTAACCTCAAAATGGGGACCATACCCCCACATCAACCACAGGGTTGGTGGCAATGGCCCTGAATGGGGGGTGGTACCCCCCAAAATGGGTGCAAAACTGGGGGGGGGGGGGTTGGTGCAGCCCATGGTGGGCAGAGCCCCCGGCCCCCCCTGACGTGTGTGCCCCCTCCCCAGGGTCGCAGACGAACCTGAGAGAATCAGGGGACCTGCGCTCACAAGGTGGGTGCTGATGCCCTGGGGTGCCCCCCAACCCATGGGTGATCCCCAAGGTGGGCAGCCCCCTGCCCACCCCATACCCACCCGTGGTGCCCTATAGCCCCCATACCCACTGCTGATGCCCCCTGCCCACCTCATACCCACACGTGGTGCCCTATAGCCCCCTACCCACCCCTGGTGCCCTATAGGTCATACCCATGCCATACCCACCCCTGGTGCCCTATAGCCCCCATACCCACCCCTGGTGCCCCCTGCCCATGCCATACCCACCCGCGGTGCCCTATAGCCCCCATACCCACTGCTGATGCCCCCTGCCCACCTCATACCCACACGTGGTGCCCTATAGCCCCCTACCCACCCCTGGTGCCCTATAGGTCATACCCATGCCATACCCACCCCTGGTGCCCTATAGCCCCCATACCCACCCCTGGTGCCCCCTGCCCACCCCATACCCACCCCTGGTGCCCTATAGCCCCCATACCCACCCCTGGTGCCCCCTGCCCACCTCATACCCACACGTGGTGCCCTATAGCCCCCTACCCACCCTTGGTCCCCCCTGCCCACCCCATACCCACCCCTGGTGCCCTATAGCCCCCATACCCACTGCTGATGCCCCCTGCCCACCTCATACCCACACGTGGTGCCCTATAGCCCCCTACCCACCCTTGGTCCCCCCTGCCCACCCCATACCCACCCCTGGTGCCCTATAGCCCCCGTACCCACCCCATACTCACCCCTGGTGCCCTATAGCCCCCATACCCACTGCTGATGCCCCCTGCCCACCTCATACCCACACGTGGTGCCCTATAGCCCCCTACCCACCCCTGGTGCCCTATAGCCCCTGTACCCGCCCCATACTCAGCCCTGGTGCCCTATAGCCCCCATACCCCCCCTGGTCCCCCCTGCCCACACCTTCCCCACCCCTGGAGCCCCACAGCCCCCTGCCCATGCCATAGCCCCCCCCCCATGGTGCCTCATAGCCCCCTACCTGCCCCCCAGCCCCCTGCCCACCCCATGCCCACCTTTCCCCCCCGCAGTTGCCATCTACCTTGGGATCAAAAGGAAGCCGAACCCCGGCTGCTCCGATGCCCCTGGCATGTGAAGGTGACGAGCGCCCGGCCGGCCGAGGCGGTGATGGCGGCGCTGCGGCAGGCCACCCTCTCGGCCGGCTGCCGCGCGCGCCAGCCCCAGCCCTTCCTGCTCTCCTGCACCCACGACCGGGGCCCCAGCGAGCACTTCTGCCATTTCGAGGCCGAGGTTTGCCGGCTCCAGCGCCTCGGCCTCCACGGCGTGCTCTTCCGGCGCCTGGCCGGCACTGCCGGCGCTTTCCGTGCCACCTTGGCACGCGTGGCCGGTCAGCTCCAGCTCTAGGGACCCGCCGGAGCTGGGACCCCTGCCTCGAGGGCTGCACCCCTCCCGGGGGAGGCACCAGAGCTGGCACCCGGGGCTGCGTTGGCACCAGGGACCCCCGGGGGCTGCATCGGCACTGGGAGGCCCCAGTGGCTGCAGTCCCCCCCCCCCCGGTGCTGCACCAGATCTGGCACCCAGGGCCCTGGAGGAGTTGGGACCCCCCCAAGGATGCACCGCATCTGGCACCCAGGGCTGCGGCGGAGCTGGGACCCCCCCCTGCCTGCAGCAGATCTAGGACCCCCTCAAGGATGCACCAGATCCAGGACTCCCACCCTGGGGGCTGCGTCGGCACCGGAACCCTCCCAGGAGTGGTATTGGCACCGGAACCCGGGGGTCTGCAACGGATCCAGGCCCCCAGAGGGATGCAGCAGCTCTGGGACCCCCCCACCAGGGGCTGCCTCGGATCTGGGCCCCCCCCGGGGGGCTGCCTTGGCTCCAGCAGTGCCACGGGGACATCAGCACCAGCACCCGGGGGCTTGCGGCAGCTTGGGGATCCGGGGTGCCCCCAAGTGTCGCTGGCTCCAGACCCCCGGGTGCTCAGGAACCCCTTGGCTATCTGGGGGGCCGTCGGATCTGGGACCCCAGCAGCCCCTGACTCTGGGACCTTGGAGACCCCCAGCTCCCGGACCTGGGGGACATCGGTGCCAAGACCTTGGGGTCCACCAGCTCTGGGACCCCAGGGACTACCAGCTTGGGGACGTTGGCTCTGGGACCCCAGGGTGCACCAGCTCCGGGACCCTGGGGAAATCGGCTCTAGGACCTTGGGGTCCACCAACTTGGGGACATCATTTCCGGGACCTTAGGGTCCCCCAGCTCTGGGGTCCTACGTCACCTCCAGCCCCCCCGCATCCCCACCTCTGCCCCACCCCTGGGTCCCCAGAGCTGTGGTTGTGTCTCGGGGTCCCCCGGAGCCCCCACCCTGGGACTGTCCCTGTGTCTCCCAGCCCTGTACAGCCTGTAAATACAGCCCTGGGCCCTGGGGCTCCGGTGTCACCCCCCCCTCCCCGGCACATTTTTAAGTTATTCCTGTCCTGGTCTGTACCCCAACCCCCCAATAAATATAGGAAACCTGTCGGTGTCAGCATCTGTCAGTACCGGGACCCCCAGCACCGGGACCCCCTCCCCACCCGTCGCTACCTTGGGGCGTGGGCAGAGTTAAGGTGAAGTTGCCCCTTGTAGGGCAGGAGGGGTCGCAAAGGCACCCCAGGGTGGGGGGCATCCCCCTCGCTGGGTGGGGACCCCCATAAGTTCCCCCCACCCCAGCCCGATGCCTGGGTTCACAGTGGGGACCAGCAGCGTTTATTGAAGCCGGTCCTGGTGGGGGGGCCCGGGGGGGGGCCCTATTTTTGGGCGGGGATCATGTCGTCGATGGACTGGTTCTGCTCCAGCTTCTTCTCCATCTCCACCATCAGCTTCACCCCGTCCACCACCATCTGCACCTGCTCCACCTCCGAGAAGCCCAGGCGGTCGGCGTTGGAGATGTCGAAGACGGCGCCCACGGCCGCCGTGTCCACCCCGCCTGGGGGGGGGCGAGGGCGTCAGCACCCCACGGCACCCACCGTGCACCCACCGTGCACCCCGCAGCACCCGTGTCCCCGTGCCCACCCGCGCCCTATTACCCCCCTGTCCCTCGGCCCACTTGTGCCCCAAATTCCACCCCCCCGTGTCATGTCCCCGTGTCCCCTCGTCTCTGTGTCCCTGTGCCCACCTGTGCCCTATGTCCCCCTGTCCCCCATCCCCGCACCCACCTGTGCCCCTGTCCCCATGTCCCCCCCATCCCCGCACCCACCTGTGCCCCTGTCCCCATGTCCCCCCCATCCCCGCACCCACCTGTGCCGCGCTTCTGGAGGCGGAGGCGCTTGAGGATCTCCTCGAACTTGGGGTGCTGGCTGAGCTTGGGCAGGCGGACGTGGACGCCCCCCCGCAGCCCCGTCCCCAGGTTGGAGGGACAGGTCAGGATGTAGCCCAGGTGCTCCGACCACATGAAGGGGTGGCCGGCCTTCTTGAAGATCTCCTCGATCTGGGTGGGGGGGACACGTGGGACCGGGTCCCCACTCACCACTGTCCTGACCCCCAGGCTGGGGGCACCACTGCCACCACCCTCCCAGGACACCCCCGTGGCCCCCAGTGTCCCCTGTGCCCAAAACGCGCCCTCAGCCCCATGTCCCCACCATGCCCCTCATGTGCCTCACGTCCCCCTCAACGTCCCCCACTGCCCCCTGACCCCAATGTCCCCATTGTGCCCACATCCCCGAGACCCTCCATGTCTCTTGTATCACCCCCATGTCCTCCCGTGTCCCCAAAACTCCCCATGCCCCCAAGGCCCTCCATGTCCCCCACGCCCTCATGTGTCCCCCAAGCCCCTCATGTCCCCGAGACCCTCCATGCCCCCCATATCTCCCACATCCCCCATGTCCTCCAAGGGCCCAATGCCCCCCACATCCCACTACGTCCCCCCGTCTCCCCTGGGCTCTGACCCACCTTCTTGAGGCCGACGCAGAAGCGCCTGAACACCTCCTTCATGTTCCCCCCCTTCTCCATGGAGATGACGCGGAGGTGGTCCTCCTCGTTCACCCACACCAGGAAGGTCTTGTTGTCATTGTGCCTGCAGGGGGGACACACACGACAAGCCCCTCAGCGGTGGCCCGGGGACCCAGGCACCCAGAGACCCCAGATTCATATGGGTGGCCCCTAACTGCCCCTGCAAGGTGGGACCCCAACACTCGGGTGCTCCCAGGTGAGACCTTGATCTGCGGGTGCCCCTTTGCTTCCCTCCCAGGTGGGGTTCCCACCACATGGGTGCACCCAGCATCCCCCCCGGGTGGGACCCTGCTCCCTGGGTGCCCCTTGCACCCCTCCCAGGTGGGGTCCCAAACACGTGGGTAGCCCCCAGCACCCCCCCAGGGTGGGACCCTGCTCCCTGGGTGCCCCTTGCACCCCTCCCAGGTGGGGTTCCCACCACGTGGGTGCCCCCAGCACCCCCCAGGGTGGGACCCTGCTCCCTGGGTGCCCCTTGCACCCCTCCCAGGTGGGGTTCCCACCACGTGGGTGGCCCCAGCACCCCCCAGGGTGGGACCCTGCTCCCTGGGTGCCCCTTGCACCCCTCCCAGGTGGGGTTCCCACCACGTGGGTGCCCCCAGCACCCCTCCAGGGTGGGGCCCTGCTCCCTGGGTGCCCCTTGCACCCCTCCCAGGTGGGGTTCCCACCACATGGGTGCCCCCAGCACCCCCCCAGGGTGGGACCCTGCTSCCTGGGTGCCCCTTGCACCCCTCCCAGGTGGGGTCCCAAACACGTGGGTGCCCCCAGCACCCCCCCAGGGTGGGACCCTGCTGCCTGGGTGCCCCACCAGATGCCGCGGGCGTCGGGCCAGTCGCGGGCCATGCCCGAGGCCAGCAGCAGGGGCGAGACGGGCTTGTCGAAGAGGAAATGGTCGTCGATGAGCTGCTGCTGCTCCTGCTCCGTCATGGCCTTCAGCGGGTAGTACCGGCCCTTGAACTCCCCCTCCAGGCTGTTCAGGGCTGCGGGAGGGAGGGGGTCACTGCACGGCCACGCCCACACGCTCACAGGCCACGCCCATCGACCGCGCCCACGACTCCTGCGGCATAGGCCACGGCCACACCCCTTTGCCACGCCCACACGCAGGCCACGCCCGCCCACTCGCGCCACGCCCGCCTCCACTCCACCCCCTCGGCCACGCCCGCACACCACGCCCCCCCACCGCCCAAACATGGGGCGTGGCAACAGGTACATGCCACACCCACATTTGCCCACACCCAACAACCACACCCAAGCCATGCCAGGCCTTGCCACGCCCTGTATCCACAGGCCACGCCCCCTCCACCCCAGACCACACCCTGAGACCACGCCCCCAGCCTGTCCCCACCCACGTGCAGCGCACCAGCCCCCCCCCTTTATTCCCCCCCCCCCCCCAAGGCTGAGCAGGCAAGACCCATCCCCTGCGGCAGGCCACACCCCCCGCTGCAAGCCACGCCCCAGCGCCACGCCCCAGTAGGCCCCGCCCCTCACCGTTGACAGACAGCTTCTCAATGGCGCGGCGCTCCCCCCGGCTGCAGTGGGGGGGCAGCGAGTAGCCCTTGATGCTGCGCCCTGTGCGCACCCGGCTGCTCAGCACGTACTTGGGGTCCAGGTCCTCCCCCCCCTGCCCGAAACGTCAGTGGGACCCAGGGGTCCGGGAGCCTGGGACCCCCCGCACCCACCCCTCCCTCCCCCTGGCTCAAGAGAGACCCAGGGGTCCGGGCACCCCGATTTCCCCCATCCCCATCACCCCCAGAGGGACCCAGGTGTCCAGGAGCCTGACGCCCCCCCATCACCCTCTCTCCACTCCCCCAGCTCAAGAGGGACCCAGGCATCTGGGCACCCCAAAACCCCCATCCCCATCATCCCGTCACCCCCCCAGTTGTGACCCATGTCCCTTTGTCCCCATGGCCCAGAAGGGACCCAGGCATCCGCCCCCCACCCCCCCGCCCCGGGGGCACCCTGGCGTCTGGGACCTTGAGGTTCTCGTGGTTGAGGTCGGTGCGGTGCTTGTCGGTGGGCTTGTAGCCGCCGTGGCGGTCCTGGATCACCGGGTCGAAGAGATCCTTGAAGACCTCGTAGGACTCCTCGTCGCCGGCCACGCAGCCCACCGTCATGATGAAGGGGTGGCCTGGGGGGCGGGGGGGGTCAGGGGGCAGCTGGCATGGCACCGGGCACGGGGCACAGCACCGGGGCAGGGCATGGCACCACGCATGGCACTGGGGACGGGGCACCAGGAATGGGTATGGCACCGGGGCAGGGCACCGGCACCCAGTATGGCACCAGGGACACGGCACTGGGCACAGGGGATGGCACTGGGGCAGGGCACTGGGGACGGGGCACCAGGAATGGGTATGGCACTGGGGCAGGGCACTGGCACTGGGAACAGGGCACAGGGCATTGGCACCCAGTATGGCACCAGGCACTGGGCACACGGGGTGGCACTGGGGCAGGGCACTGGGGACGGGGCACCAGGAATGGGTATGGCACTGGGGCAGGGCACCGGCACCCAGTATGGCACTGGGGACAGCACTGGGTACAGGGCACTGGGCACCCAGTATGGCACTGGGGACCAGGATCTGGCACTCGGCACCCAGTATGGCAGTGGGGACAGGGTACCAGCTCCCAGTCTGGCACTGGGGACAGGGCTCTGGCCCTGGACATGGCTCTGGGCACCCAGTATGACACTGGGGACTGGGCTCTGGCACTGGAGGGTGACCCAGAGGACACCGCGTCCCCCGGCACCGGCCCCGAGGACCCCGTGGGCAGGCTGGGGACCCTGTGCCACCACCCACCGGGGTTGTCGACGCCGGTCTGAATGACGTCATCGAGGGTGAAGCCGCTGGGGGTCTCCTTGTCGCGCAGGCGCTGGTAGAGGGCGGGGGTGAGGACCTTGGCCATGTGGTTGTTGTGCTGGGAGAGGTCGGGGAACTCCTCCTCCGCCGAGAACTTCAGCTTGTGCTTGTTGTGGGTGCTGCTGAACGGCATGGCGGGGCTGCGGGGAGACGGGGTGGGCACCGGGGGGCACGGCACCGGGCAGGCCGTAGGGCACGGGGCACGGCCACCGGGTCACGCACGGCCACCGGGTCACGCACGGCCCAGGGGACACGGCCCAGGGGACACGGCCCTGCCAGGCCATGGGGACACGGGGGGACACGGCCCAAGGGACATGG
>JASVER010000285.1:159880-172295 GCA_030449065.1 Oceanodroma leucorhoa
GTAGGGTTCGCGCAGGGGGTCCGGCAGCAGCTTGGGGCTGGTGGGCTCGATGATCATCTGAGGGGGGTCGGGGGGGGGGAACGGAGCCCCCCGAGTGTGGGGACGAGCCACCGGCGTGGGGACGAGGGTCCCCGCACCGGCGCAGGGGCTGGAGCGTGGGGACGAAGCGCCCCGGCAAACAGGGCCAAACCCCCCCCAGGTGGGGATGAAGCCCCTTCCTCGCGACCAAGACCCCAAAGTGGGGACAAGGACCCCCCCAGTGGGGACAAGGACCCCAGATAGGTGACAGGGAACCCCAAAACACGGATGTGACTCCCCAGCACTGGGGCAAGGTCTTCCAAGAGAGGATAGGAATCCAAAATGTCCCCAAAATGGGGACGAAGCTCCCCAGGAAAGTGAAAAAACTCTCGGGACAGGGATGGCCCCCCCGATCGGACGAAGCCCCCCCAAAATGGGGGATCCCACCCAAAACGGGTCCCCACACACCTGCCTGTAGTCCTTGAAGTACTTGTAGGTCCTGCGGAGCTGCTGGATGCCCACGGGGTCTGCAGAGCCACGGCCAGCGCAGGTGAGGGTCACCCAGGGTCCCTGCTGTCCCCAAGGGGGGTGACAGATCCCCCCCGCCACCCCCCGCCAGAATAAAGACCAAAACACCCAAAAAAAAGCTCCTTTTGGGTAACAACAGGGCGTTAAAAACATCGTAAAAGCCTCCGGCCACGACACCGAAGTGTCAAACGGCCCCGAGGACGGGACGCGTCCCCCGCCCTGCGGTGGCCGTCACTCCCCCGGGGACGTCACTCACCGCCATCGAACTCGTCGGGGATCTGGGGGGAGAGGAGGGAGGCGGAGGGTTAAGATGGGGACAGCAAGAAGGACGCGGTGACGCGCCGGAGGGGTCGCGGTGGCACCGGAGGGGCCGTGTCCCCGAGGGGGAAGGGACACGCGAGGTGACAGGGACAATTCGCAGGTAGGTGACGCCGTTTCCGCGCGGTTTCCTTCCGCCGACTGATGTCCTCGTCACCCCGCTGGTGTCATCGTCACCTGCTCGGCGCTCCCCCCCGTCACCCCGTTTGATGTCCCCGTGTCCCCCCCCCGCCGCACGCCGGAGACGGGCAGGGCAATTTGCACCTCTCCCTCCCCGGGGAGCCGCGCCGCACATCAAAACCCCCCTCAACACCTCCCGAATTCTCCAGAAAAGGGGGTTTGGGTGAGAAAAACGCCTCCCCGGGGAGTGACAAGGACCGTCAGTCCCTCGGGGACACGCCAGTCCCTCTGGGGACACGCCAGTCCCCTCGGGGACGTGGGGCCCTGCTGCCCCACCCGATGCAAAGACCCCAAAATAAGGGAAAACGCCAGTGAAAAGGCACAGACGGGGGCACGTGGGGAAGGGAGGGAGAAGGGGAAGGCGCTAAGCCCCCACGATGTCCCCAGATGTCCCCAAAGAGCAGGGAGGGGACATCGGCGCAGCCCCCCTGCCTAAAAAAAAAAGGGGGTGGGGGTATGAGCGGCCGCCGAGCGCCCCTCACCTTGGCACCGTGCTCGTCCACCGCGTTGCTGCCTGCGGGAGGGGAGAGCGGAGGTGAGGAGGGGCTGCGGCGGCACCGGCGGCAGCGGGGACGCGCCGGGGACGCGCCGGGGACTCACCGAAGATGTAGACGAGCGCCGCGCCGCCGCCGGCCCCCAGCAGCCCCGCCACGCGCAGGGCCACCCGCCGGGCGGCCGCCATCCGCTCCCGCCGCCGCCGCTCTTCCTCCTCCTCCTCCTCGGAGCCGGGGGTGCGTCCCAGGGGTCCCTCTGCTGCCTGCGGGGTGGGGGGACACGGCAGGGGGGGGTATGGTGAGCCCTAGGGACAAGCAGGGAGCCCTGGGGACGGCTGAGGGGCCTGGGGACACCTAGGGAGCCCCAGGGACAGCCAAGGAGCCTCCTGGGACCTTTGGGGGACACTTGGGGACACCTGGAGATGTCCAAGGATGACCGGGGACATCCAGGGAGTCCCAGGGACAGCCAGGGAGGCCCAAGGACCCTTGGGGACCCCCACGGATGTCTGAGGATGGCCAGGGACACCCAGGGACCCCCAGAGATGTCTGAGGATGACTGGGGACATCCAGGGACACCTGTGGAGGCCCAGGGACCCTTGGGGACCCCCAGGGATGGCTGAGGATGACCAGGGACACTCAGGGAGCCCCAGGGACCCCCAGGGATGTCCAAGGACAGTCAGGGACATGCAGGGAGCACCAGGAACACCTGTGAAGGCCCAGGGACCCTTGGGGACCCCCAGAGAGGTCCGAGGATGACCGGGGACACCCAGGGAACCCCAGGGACAGCCAGAGATCCCCAGGGACACCCCTGGAGCCCTAGGAACGGCCGAGGATGACCGGGGGCACCCAGGGACCCCAGTGGAGCTCTAGGGATGGCCGAGGAGGGCCAGGGACAGCCGGGGAGCCCTGGGAAGCCCCAGGGACAGCCACAGAGCCCCAGGGACCCCCGGGGAGGGCCGGGAACCCCCGAGGACCCCCGGGCCGGGAAGGGCCAGAGAGGCCCGGGGACACTTGGGGACACCCGGGGAGCCCCCGCCGCCCCCTCGGGCCCAGCCCCGGCCCCGGCCCTGCCCGCCAGGCTCAGCCCACCTGGTGCCGCCGCAGCCGCTCCCGCAGCACCGCCTCGGTGCCGGCGGTGCCGCTGGCGGCCCGGCCCAGCGCGGCGCGGGCCCGGCGGGCCCCCAGGGCGGCGCGGGCCCCGCAGGCCGCCACCGCCCGCCCCGCCGCCGCCGCCGCCATCTTCCCGCACCGCGCGCCCCACGGCGCAGGCGCGGCCGCCGCGGCCAATCCCCTTCCCGCGCCGCCAGCCAATGAGAGACGGCGGGGAGACAGTAAGGGGAGGAGGCAAGCCGCGAAGGGCGGGGCGTGAGTGCCGACGACCAATGGCGGAGCGGCTGCTGGCCAATGGCGGCTGGCGGGAGGGCGGGATCGGTGTCGGCAGAGCCAATGAAAGGAGGAGGCGGCACGGAGGCGGGGCAAAGGGGGCCTAACACGTGCGCGGAGCCCGCTCCAGCCCTCCCGGCTCTATGGGGCAGCGGAGCGGGGGGGGGGGGGCGGTGGTTCGACCCCCTCCCCCGGCCCCACCGGGGGCTCGGTTCAACCGCCGCCCCCGGCCCCACATCACCCCCCTCCCAGCCCCGTGGGGGGCCGGTTTAACCCCCCTTTCCCCAGCTCCATGGGGTACAGGGGCCCCGGTTCAACACCCCCCCCCCTCCCCTTCGCTATGGGGCAGGGGGGGGTCCCAGTTCCACCCCCCTCCAGCCCCACAGGGCCCCCCACCGGAGGGCAGCACAGAAGAGGGGGTGCTGCACCCACAGGCGTTTATTCGACACCTAAACCTCACTACAACCAGCAGCGCAGAGAAGGGGGAAAAAAAGGGGAGGGGTAGAAAGAAAATGGGGAGGGGGCACAAAGAAAACAGGGGGCAGTATCGGGAGGGCCGGGGGGGGCCCCCTTAAGCCTCCAGCAGTTTGCCGAGGAAGCGGAGGTTGAGGATCTTGAGCTGCTCCTCCAAATCCATGCGGACAATCCCGTCCTCCCCGTCGATGCTGAGCAGGATGCCGGTGGCTTCGCGGTCCTCCCCCAGGATCACCTTCACCTGCGGGGGGGGGGCGTTAGGGCGGTGGGGGGGGGAGGAATGGGGGAGAGGGGGGTCCTTGGGGTGGTGGGGGGGGTCCCAGAGGGGGTGGGGGGGGTCCCAGAGGGGGTGGTGTAGCACCTGAGGGGATCTGGAAGGTCCACAAAGGACCATGGGCGGGGGGGGACATGAAGGGGCCCCAGGATGGAAGGGGAGCCTGGGGGGGGCCCAGGATGGGAGGGGGGCCTGGGGGGGGTGCCGGGACGGGAGGGGGGTCCCTACCTTGTTGCTCTTGGTGGGGGTGACGGGCTCCAGGTGCTCGCTGGAGATGCTCACCACCTTCTCGCTGTCCTTCAGGTAGACGGAGCACATCCCGCCCTGCAGGGACAAAATGGGGGGGTCAGCGTCACCCCGTGTGCCCCACCCCACCCCAAAACCGCCCCCCAAACGCTCCCGGGGGTCTCACCGTGACGCTGCGGATGACGCCGGTCTGTCCCACCGCCTGACTGTCCAGGTAGGTGTCACGGACCTTCACCTGGATGTCGGTGGTCACCCAGTCGCTGGAGCTCTGCTCGATCCCCGATCCGGGGGTGTGGGGGTTGTAACCCCCCGGGGAGGGGGCCCCGGGGGTCATGGGGCTGTAGCCCACCGGGCTGGGGCTGGGGCTAGCCTGGGGGGAGAGAGAGGAGGCAGCGTTGGGGAGGTAGGGGGGTTATGAGGGGGGTTTTGAGGTTTGTAGGGGGGCTACAAGGGGATTGTAGGGGGGCTCTGAGGAGGTTTAGGGGGGCTATGAGGGGGTGGAGGGCAGTAATACGGGGGATTTGGGGGTTGTAGTCCCCCTATAACCCCCTCTTAGCCCCCCTACGAGGGGGTTTAGGGGGCTATGGGGAGGTGTAGGGCAGTTATATGGAGCGTTTGGGGGGCTATGAGGGGATTTAGGGGGGCTACGAGGGGATTTAAGGGGGTATAGGGGGTTATATGGGGACTACGAGGGGATTTAGGGGGCTATGGGGAGGCGTAGGGCGGTTATGGGGGGATTGGGGACTGTAGGGGGGCTATGAGGGGGTTTAGGGGGATGTAGGGGGTTATATGGGGACTACAAAGGGGTTTAGGGGGGCTATAGGGGGGTAGGGCAGTTATAGGGGGGATTCGGGACTGTAGGGCGGCTACGAGGGGGGTTAGGAGGGTTATATGGGGACTATGAGGGGGCTTAGGGGGGCTATGAGGGGATTTAGGGGGGCTGGGGGTACCTGGTAGGCCATGGGTGACGGCGTGGGGTGGTAGCTGGCCGGCGAGTGGGTGTTCTGGTAGCCCACGGGGCTGGGGGCCACTTGGTGGTAGCTCTGGGGGCTGGGGCTGGGCTGGTAGGAGCCCTGCGGCGAGGGGACGGCGTAGGGCGAGAACTGGTCCGTGTTGTACCTGGGGGGAGAGGAGAGAGGGCGGAGGGGCGGGGGCTGCGGGTCTGGGGTCCTCCAGGGCCCACACTGCACCCTGCGGGCACAGTTTCCCCCCAGGGCCAGGGTTTGGGGTCCCCCAGGAGCACAATTTCCCCTCGGGGCCGTGGTTTGGGGTCCCCCGTGGGGCAGAGGGAGCACTCACATGGCCGGCGTGCCGGGGGTCTGGGGGTTGTAGGGCTGGTTGACCTGGGGGGACGAGGGGTCAGGGTAGCCAGGGGTCTGCGGGTTGGGGGTGCCCCCGTAGCCCTGCGGCGAGGGCGTGGGCTCGTCATCGAAGCCGTACTCGAAGTCCTCGTCGGCCCTACGGGGGACAGATGAGCATCATCGTCACCACGGGGTCATCCCGGTGGCTGGGGACCCCAAAACGGGGCCGTTCCGGTGGGGGGGAACCCCCCGTACCCACCTGGAGGGCGTGTTGGGGTTGTTGGGGTCCCAGGCGCCGCTCTGGGCGGGCGTGCGGCTGCCGTCGTGCAGCGGGGTCTGCGAGCCGTAGTGCGGCGTGCGGCTGCCTGCGAGGGTCCCGCGGGGGCTCTGTCAGTGCCCCCCCCCTGCCCCGAGACCCCCCTCTCCGTGCCCCCGGCCCCACTTCAGCCCCGTCACCTCCAGGAGATCACCCCGGGGTCCCCTCTGTGTCCCCCAAGGTCCCATCTCACCCTGGTCCACGCTCCAGGCCACACCAGCGTCCCCAGGGTCCCCCCAATCCATCCCTTCCGTCCCCGTATCCCCCCCGGTCCCCTCCATGTCCCCCAAGGCCCCGCTTCATCCTGGTGCGGCCACCCCAGGGTCCCCCCCTAATCCCCGTCCCCTCCGTCCCCCGTTGTCACCCCGTGCCACTCACCGTCGTGCAGGGGGGTCTGCGAGCCGTACATGGGGGTGCGGGAGCCGGAGCCGTACATGGGGGTCTGCGAGCCGTACATGGGGGTGCGCCCGTAGGCCGACGTCATCCCGCCCGGGCGCCGAGAGCCCCTGTGGGGGACATGCCGGTGTCGGGGGACGGGGACGCGGTGCCAGGGGGTGACAGGGACCCCCTAAAAGAGCCCCGCTCACGCCTGTGGGTGTCATCTGCCCCCAGGGGAGGTTCTGGCCCAAGCATCACCAACGCTGAGGACCACCATGACCCGTCGGGGGGTCTCTGAGGGCCACCCTGACCCCGGCGTCCCCATCCCCCCACTCACACGGTGGTCAGGCGCTGGCGGTCCACCGAGATGGTCTGGCAGGTGGAGTGCAGCTCCACACGGGCCGTCGACTCCGTCGCGTCCTTCACCACCCCGATGTAGCCTGCGGGGCGGGATGGGGGCTCAGGGTGGGGGTCTGGGCATCCCCGAGGCCCCCTCCGCTGTTTGGGGGAGACAAACGGGCACCCAGCGCCGCGCCAGAAGGCACCCACCTTTGTAGGGTCCCTGGGAGATGCGCACCGTCTGCCCGATGAGGTCGTTATCCCGCCGCCCGCGGCCACGGCTCATGCCGCCACCGCCGAAACCGCCACGTTGGCCTGTGGGACCGAAATGGGGCTCGGGGGGGTCCCTGGGGACACCCCTCTGGCCTCGGGGACACCCAACACTCACCGGCCCCGCTGGGGTGCATTGGGCTGCTGATACGGGGACTCATGGGGGCGAAGCCACCCACGGTGAAGTTGGTGACGTCCCGCGGCTGCGAGAAGGAGAGAAAATGGCACCTGGAGGGGGGGGCAGCGGGAAAACCGGGGGGCTGCAGCCCCCCCAGCAGTCCCCAGGGGTGTCCCCGGTGCGTCCCCACCTTGGAGCCTCCCGCCAGGACGAGGTGCCGGGTCTTGCAGACGAACATGCCACCGTTCTCCACCAGCTTCTTGCAGTGCAGGAAGGCGAAGCCCCGGAAGAGGTGCCGGATCTCCCCCTCGCGGCCCTGCCCGGGTAAAAGGGGGGGGTTAAGTCCCAGTAAAAAGGGGGGGGCAAGCCCTGGAGAGGTGACTGGATCCTCCCCTCAGCAACGGGAAGGACCCAGAGGGGTACTGGGAGGGATGCGGTGTCCCCTCGGTGCTGGGAGGGATGCAGGGGGGACCTGGTGTGCCCTCAATGCTGGGAGGGATGCAGGGGGGTGCTGGGAGGGACCCCAATACACCAGGAACCCCCCCCACAGTGCCAGGAAGGACCCAGCTCACCCCAGGGACGATCCCTGAAGTAGGGACAGACCCAGAGCAGCACCAGCAAGGATCCAGAGCACCCCTGGGGGCCCCCAAAGCACCAGGAGGGGCCCCCAAAGCACCAGGACCCCCCCCAAACCCCGTAAGCCCCTACCGAGTGAGGCCCGTCTATGACTTTGACGATGTCCTTGACGTGGATGTTGTTCTGCTCCGAGTCGAGGGCGACGGCGAAGCGGTTGTCCTTCTTCCTGGTGACAGCCTGGTGCCGCACCGTCACCACCTTCCCGTACATGTTCAGCACCTGCGGGGACGGTGAGAGGCTGGGAGGGGGGGCAGCCAAAAATGGGGACCCCGCCAGGGTAGGGGACACGGCTCCGGCACAGGGCCGAGCGTGGAAACCCCCCCAGGGCAGGGGACACGGCTCCTCTGGGCGTCCCCGGGGCACTGGGACCCACCTGGAAGGTCTCCCGCTCCAGACGGACGATGACGCCCACGGTTTGGGGGTCCAGCTGCACCAGCTCGCCCCACTCGTGCTGCCCCCCCACGTCCACGCCAGACGCCGTCTCCGAGCAGAGCTGCAGGTCCCGTGGCAGAACCTTGAGCTGGTGGCGAAGAGTGTGAGACGCAGCCATTTCCCCTCTTTTTCCCCCAAAAAACAGCCTGTTTTGGGGCGGGCTGCGGCACCGAGCGGGACTTTTCACCCCCCAAATACCTCGTGCATGGTGAGGTCGGAGAAGAGGATGACGAAGTTTTCCTCCACCCTCACGATCAGCCCCGTGTCGCCCTCGAAACGCCCCGCGATCACCTTGACGTGGTCGCCCATCTTGAAATACTTCCGCAGCTCCTGAGCCGGGAACTCCAGCATGTCCTGGGAGAGGAAGGAGAACGCCGTGGGCACGGGGAGAGGGGGCTGGCGGGGGCCGGGGTGGCCGCAGCGGCCCCGGGAGGCACCCAGCGTCGCTCCCCGGGGACCCCCTGACCTTCAAGTCCTCGTGTTTGGGCATGATGGTGATCTTGTTGCCGTCGACGCTGAGGATTTTGCCCTGCAGGTTGATCAGCTCGCCCTCGCACACCTCCACGTTGTCGCCGGGCTGGAAGTTGTGCTCTCGTTCCTTCCCTGGGACGGCGGGGACGGTGAGGGGCCGGCGCCGGCGGGGGGACGGCGGGGGGACGGCGGTGGCACCCGCTTACCCGTGCTCTCCGTCACCACCTCCAGGTCGATGCCTTCGGGCTGGTCCTCAAACTTCTCCAGCTCCGAGAGGGTGGGCTTCACGCCCTCCGTTATCTGCCAAGAGCAGAGCCGGTGGCCAAAACGCCCCGTTCCGCCCCGAAACGCAGGCGGATTAGCAGCACCGTCCCCGCCGAGGAACCACCGGCCTCCCAACAGCCCTCGGCGTTAGGAAGGAGCAGGTTTTGGGGGAAAACTGTCAGGTTTTGGGTTCAAACCCCGGCATGGCGGGACGGCGGCGCTCACCACGGCCGACATGGCGAAGCTCTTGAAGAGGAATCCCTTGCGGCTGTAGCGGTTGCCTTCGAAGATGAGAAAGTCCCCGTCGGATGCCACGTCACCTCCCAGGGACCTGGGACAAAACCCAAATCACCCCCTCGGTGGGCAAGAGCCCCCCCCAGGGACGAGAGCCCTCCCTCGGCGAGGGCGGCTCCCCTGGGGGGTCTTTTAGGGACGCGCCTGATGTCCCCTGGCACGGTGACGGTCGCCTACCGGATCTTCTCGGCGTCGAAAAGCCGCTGGGGGGGTCGCTTGAACTTCTTCCTCTTGGCGAACCAGTCTTTCTGCGGGGCGGGGGGCAGCGGGGGGTGAGCGAAGGGCGGCGGCGCGGCGGCAGTGCCGGCACCGGCGCGGATCCGCTTACCAGGCTCATGCGGGCTTTGATCCGGTCGAAGTCGATGCGTGGGATCATCTTGAGGGAAATCTGGTTCTGGCTGGGCTCCACGTAATCCACCTGGGGGGCACGAACGTGGGGTGAGCCGGGCGTGTCCCCCCCCTCCACGGTGTCCCCGTCCCCTTTCCCTCCTCACCTGGGCGATGTCGTCCTTGTAGATCCCCCTCTTGAGGCGCACCCAAGATTTGGGCTTGAGGTTGGTGACCTCCTTCACCACCTTGAGGACGTCGGTCATCTCCTTGATGGGGACCATCTGCTGGTTCCAGTAGCCCATGCGCAGGTTGCCCACCCCCTCGATCGCCTGCTTGACGTGCGTCTGCTTGTAGGCCTCCACGTAGATGTAACCCTTGACGTGCTCAGGGGCCACCACCGACTTGATCTGCAGGGGCTGGAGGACGAGGGGACGCGTTGGGGACGCGTTGGGGACACCGCGGCGCTGTCACCCCCCCCCCTCCGGCCGCAGCCCGGCTCCCCCGCGGCCTCACCGTGTCGGTGAACTGGTACGCGATGAATTTCCGCATGAGGGCGATGGCCGTGGCGCGCTCCTCGCCGATCTGGGGGTGAAAAGGACGTTTTAGGGGTGGGGGTGAGGCCCCGCCACCGCGCCGAGTCCCCCCCCACCCCGCACCCCCCACCCCAGCACCCACCTTGCACTTCACGGTCCAGAGATTGGGGTCCCTGCGCGAGGGCGGAGAGGGAAACACCGTTACGGGGTGGCTTGTCCCAGTTTGCTCCTTTTTCCTCCCAAAACCACACAGGGTTTTTCCCTCCCTCCGTCAGACTCACTTGACTCCAGGCAGCAGCTGCTGCTGCGTGATGTCGTCCGAGAGCTCGTCGGAGCCACCGTAAACCCTGAAAAAAGGGAAAATTATAAAAAAATAACGAAAGGAGGGGTGGTGGGGAGAGGAGGGGTGCTCCCCGCGGTACTGGGGACAGGGACTCACGTCTCTCCCACCGAGGACTTGGCGTATTTCTTCATGTAATACTCGCCCAGCTCCTCCTCGCGCTGGTCCCTAGGGAGAGAAAAGGAGAGGGGGGGCGTCAGCGCAGCCCCCGCCACCCCGCTGGACGGACACACGGACAGAGCTGCCGTCACCTCCAGAGGTTCTGCAGCCGCCGAGCGCCGGAGCGATCCTCGTCCAGCACCACGTTATCGATGTTGGAAGCTGCGAGGAAGAGGAAGGTCGGGATCTCGCCCCGGGTGGGTGGAGCGGGGGGGTGGGCTGGGCTTGCTCGGCCCCGGGGGGGGACGGGACCCCGAGGGGAAGTGGGGGGGACACGGCGGGGTGATCTGGGCTTACCTTCGATCTCTTCTGCTCGGGAGGAAGGAGTGGCGGTGGAGGATGGAGCAAATAATAGCGGCAAAACCACCCGCGGGTGGGGGGGGGAACAAAGGGGAAGGAATCAAAATTCAGACGGCGGCACGGGGAGGGGAGAAGGGGGGGAAAAAGCAAAAGAAAAGCCCCAGGCGAGTGCGGATGAGATGTGCTGAGCGGACGGACACGGGGAGGGAGGAATGGACGGACAGCGGGAGGTGGGGGAGATGCGCCGGCCCTCCCACCCCCCAGGGATGGGTTTTGGGGGGAAAAAGGGGCTGCGGGAGGGTAAGAGCCAGAGGGCGCAGGTTAGCCCCCCAAAGAGCTGCAGTTCCATCCTCTTCCTCAGGCCTCCAGGGCGGGGAAGGGACCCGGGGGGGCCCCCAAAGCCCCGGGGGGCCCCCAAAGCGGGGTGGGGACGCTCCTCACCTTTCTCCAGGATGTCCTCGGCCCCGTCCTCCCACTGGTCCTCATCCTCGTACTCGTCGTCCACGTCTGGGGGGGGTCAGGGTGGTGAGCGGGGCCAGGGGGGGCGGCAGCAACCCCCCAACGCCCCCACGGCCCCCCCAGCTCACCGGCCTCGTCGAGGATGAAGCCGCCGTGGCGCGGCTTTTTGGCCGGTCGGTCGTCATCTTCCTCCTCTTCCTCCTCGTCGTACTCCTCCTCCTCTTCCTCCTCCTCCTCCTCGGCCTCCTCCTTCTCACTGCCGGCCGCGCTGGCGTGCTCCTCCTCGGCCTGGGGGAGTTTGGGGGGATGAGGGAGGGCACCCACACGTGCCCCCCCTGCGCTGCAGCCTTCAGCCTCACCTCATTCTCCTCGGCCTCCTCGGCCTCACTGCTGCGCTCGCTCTCGTCCTCCGAGAAGTTGCTGTCGTCGCTGTCCGACATGGCAGCACTGGGGGGTCTGGGGGGGACATGGGGGTGTCCCGGGGGGAAGGGCAGGGGTTGGGGGGGTGTCCTGGGGGGGTGGAGGGAGATGGGGGTGTCCCAGGGGGGCGGGCAAGGGGGCTGGGGGTGTCCCGTGGCAGGTGGAGGGAGATGGGGGTTTTCTGGGCAGGGGTTGAGGGGTGTCCCAGAGGGGTGGAGAGAAATGAGGGTGTCCCGGGGGTACGGGCAGGGATTGGGGGGTGTCCTGCGGGGGTAGGGGGAGATGGGGGTGTCCGGGGTGGGGTCTGGATGGGTGGGGGTGTCCCGACGGGGGCAGATGGGGGGGTGGGGATGTTCCGGGGAGACCACGGGGTGCCCCAGGGCAGGAAGGGACCACGGACCGGTATGGTCGCCGGGGCAGCCCCACACCCGGGAGCGGCCCTACCGGGACCCCCCACCAGGGGCCTGAGCCCCAGATCTGGCCCAGAGGAGGGGCTCCGGAGGGTCCCATCCCCCGGGGGGGCCCCTCCACCGCCGCCGCCGCCACCACCTTACCCCCGGAGGGGACGGCGGCTCCGCTCCGCTCCGCTCTAGGCCTCGGCCCGGCCTCTCTCCAGGCCCCGGCCCCGCTCCGCTGTCGGCCGCGGTCCCGCCTCGGCCCGGCCCCGCTCTACGGCCTATCCCGGCCCGGCCCGGCCCGGCTCTACGGCCTATCCCGGCCTATCCCGGCCTATCCCGGCCCCGCTCCCGCCCGGTCCCGGCCCCGGCCCCGGCCCCGCCGCCGCCTCTCGCGAGAGTCGCCCCAGCGTCACGTGAAGGGGGTGGGTGGGCGGAGCCGGCCGCGGTCACGTGCCCCGGACTGGCAGAGCGCGACGGCGGCGCGGAGGTGACAAAAGCCGGCGCGCGCCCTTCCGAGGGGGCGGCGGGGGAGGGACGTCACCCGGCCGGGCCGTGACGTCGCCGCGCCGTCACGGGGCAGCGCTGAGCGGGCGGGTGGCTCCGCCGGCGTCACCCCACGGGAAGCGGCCCACCCCCCGCGGAGTCCCGCCGTGGGCACAGAGGAACCGATATCAAAGAAAAACACTTTATTTACCAAAAAACAGGTGTTTTCCCCCCAAAACCGGGGGGGTCCAGCACCCCC
>JASVER010000286.1:0-42431 GCA_030449065.1 Oceanodroma leucorhoa
GGGGGGGCGGGAGCAGGGGGTTAGGACAGGTTGGTACGGGAGCATCCCACCTGCCAGAAGCGAAGTGTTGGGTCCGCTCGGCCGCAGGAAGGAATTTCCCGTCTGAGAGCCCCCCTTCCGCGTATTTTTCAGCTGCTTCTGCCTGTAACAAATAAAGGTCTCAATAAGCACCGATTCACCTAACATTTTCCCCTGGGCTTCTCCCTCCCCTTTCTCAGGAGGGTTGCTGTTGCTCCGGGAGTACAACCCAACCCTTCTGCCTGGGGCAGACACAGCTGTGTTCTCTCTTTCCATAAGTGGAAGCAACTCGTAGTTCATCTCTCTAATGGCTACCTTTTTCCTTCCCCAAAGGCCAGTGGTTATTGAAGGAAGCTGTGTTTTCCTGGGCTCGGAGGGCTTCTCAGATTTTTCTCTCAAGACCTGCAGGTACTTGTCTTCACGGCCATTAGGTCTGGTGTAATTCTTCATCAGGAGTGTTTCCATAATTGACTTCACCAAATGCTTCCCAGCCAAGTCTCTCTTCAAACCTTTGAAAGTTTCCTCGGGTGCCAACATACGTTCTGGGGAAAATCTGTCCCAGTTAAAGGGTGGGCAGGAGAACATACCGTTTTATCCCAGGGGTCCTCCTCTGGTGGGTGTATGGTAAGATGTAACATGCCCAAGCTGCACGTGATTTTGGTGCTCACTGCAGAAAAGACGCGAGTATCTGATTCTTTAAGCTCCCAATACGCATGCAGGAGGACTTGACTACTTATCCCTCACCCATTGCTATGTTTTCGGAATGTCTTCTCCTTGTCCCTTCCCAGAACCATGGCAGAAGCTGCTCTTTTCCTTCTGTGGCCTTGCAAACTGCCACTGCAATTGTTACAGCACGACCCGCTGAGAGGAGCCCCGGTGAGAGTGTGAAGGTCTGATGAAGTAGATAGATTGTTAAAAAAACTAGTGGCTCCCTTGGATCTGGAGTGACCCGTGATTATGGACAGAAACGTGAGACAGGTAAAACTGACTATAACAGGAAAGGAAACTCACCACTCTCAAAAAGACAGCTTTTGGAAGGGCCCTTCTGTCATATAAAGAAATCAGCTAGATGAACTCTCTCAGCAGCAGTAACACCTAAAATACAGAAGATGGTAAAGCAGAGAGAAATCCTTCAGGGGCTACCCTTGCTGTACTTGGTTTGGAATCGTATGATAAATGTTCCCTGCATTTTCCCTTGAATGTTCATTTTTTTGTAATGCTGAAAATACCTATCTGTAGAGAAGATAGGTAGTAAAAGGGTGAGGATTAGCAAAGGATAGGTGCTTAATTGTTTGGGTGGATTACTGGTAGCAATGTTTTGACTTTGTGTTTTGGAGCCGGAGCTGCAGCATTATTAGCTATCTAAAACTAAAACCTTCATACCCGATCTCTATCTTGCATTTTCAGAGTATGGGCTGCAATTAAATATAGTCACAGATAACCACCGAGGTGCTAAGCTCCTGCACTTTGATACCAATTTATTCTTTCTTCTTTTCTCCTATGAAAGCTTTATTATGTGTCAGTACCACAAACTGAGTAAGTTCTAGTCTGTTTGATTTAGTTTGGGTTTCTTTTTTGCTTGCTTATTAGAAGATCACGGACTCAGATCTTTATCTGACCAGCTTTCTCTTCTGGAACAAGTTACAGGAACACAAATCAGATCTGACTTGTTGCCTAGTCCCCCTGCTTACAGTGAGAACTCTCCTCAACTGCAGAAAGTATTAGAAACTATTTGGAGTCCGTGGTGCCATTCACCGTGGCTGCAGAAATTTTCATTAAAAATAATTGTTTGCAAATTGATTTATTTTATCCATACTGATTTGCTTCTCTGAAACTTGTTTTTTTTTTTCCAAGGGAATGTTTCACTGTACTGTAGATGTTTTATTCCAGCTAGCACGCCCAATAGGTTTCCATTTAATTTCATTTTTATATTTGCTGATAATTAGGCCCATACCTTCAGTAAGTGTAAATCAATATCGCTTTATTAACATCAACGAATATTAGCTATTATTTACGTCAAAAAAGCACCCACGTCTCACCAAAACCAGCACCCCCCACGTGCAGACAAACAGTACAAACCACAGGCAAGAGACGCTGCCTGCAAGCTCCTTGAGGCAGAGATGTAATGCGTTCTGATTTACATCAGCTGCGGCCCTCACAGGGCTAGGATGGTGACAGGGAATGATGCACGCTTACCGCAGCGCATTCTTAAAGCGTGTCGCCTTTAGATGTCTAACCTGCCACTGCTTTAAATTGGTGGGGAACGACTTCTTAAATTATAGATCTGTATTTTCAAGGCAACAGAGCAAATTATTTCATGTGACATTGTTAGCAGCACTTCCTTCTGAGGCCAAGTAAGACTTGTTTTTCCCCTACTCAGGGTTTCAGTCCTAAGAGAGAGAACCTGTATCGCTGTGAAAACATTTCGTGTTTTCTGGGGTGGAAAAAAATCTGTGAAGTATGTGGAATTACACAGCATGTCTTTTTTTTCTTGCACAGCTTCCATACAATTTAGAGTTTGGGAAGTCTGTCTCCCCGTTGGGAATTAATTAAAATAACTTTATTTAATCTCTGTGGACTATAGGTATTTGTATATTCAGAGTCTTCTAACACCTTTCCCTAGGGAACGCTTGCTGAAGAAATAGCTCAGCTTTTTCAGCGGAGGTAATGATGTTGCATATTTGCAATTATTATTTCCTACACTAAGCATCTAAGTTAATACTTCCAGAATTCAGTTTAAACAACAAAACAAACTTCTAGTGAAAGGATAACTTTGCCTAGAGAGAAGGTACTGTATCTAACTGTACTTTGAGCTATGTTCTGTTCAAAATGTTTGTTTTCCCTTAAAGAGAGAATTTTGTAATCCGTTAGCCTTATGCTACTTCCCTATCACTCAGCTAACAGAAATTGAGTACATTTCACAAGAAACTTGGTCATATTGTGAGGAAGACTATTTTTACATATTTTTGTTTACCATATTTGACTCTTACAGGTTTATTGTTTAGGTGTTGTGGCCAAAACAATTGTGATGGCGTCTAAAGACTGATGTGGAGGCTAGAAAGGCAACAGTTTTCCTTTTGCAGCTTATTTTGGGGACAATCCTCTTCCCTCCTCCGCAGGTATAGACAACCCTTTGGCGGAAAAATAGCAGCATTTCTGTGGCACAAAGGCAGACTGTCCTGCAGAAGGTGAAGGCGTTGTTCCTGGTGGAGCAGGGATGCACCGAAAGCATCGGCTGTAAGTCCGAGGCAGGCAGCCACCGCTACGCAAGGGCTTCCCCCGGGGACTTACTGTCCCGGTAGGCAGAGTGGGATCTGCCGCAGCGTGGTGCGACTTCGTGGTGGATATTTCCTTCTCTCCGGGGGAAAGGAGCTTTCTAGCATCCGCCTCCAGGACTGGGACTGACGGCTGATGGCTGGATTTTGTCTCCCTGGTGGAAATTTCGGTGGTCTCAATTAGGTTACCTTTTTTCTTGGTCTGCTGAACTCCGTGGGTCTGAGGTGGAGTAAACCGGTGGCTCTGTAAATAAGCTACTCCTGATCAGTTTAGGCAACTGATCCTAAAAAGACCTATGAGTCTGGGAGAACTGATCAAAAATTCTTAATGAAATTTCCACTTGGGTGATCAAAATAAGAGCACATGGTTGCGTGTGCCAATACCTCTTTCACTGTCACTGACCTTTATATCGCACTCAGCTGTTGCAGTTGTATCACATAGTAAGAAAAAGTTAACTAGCTTTTGCTTTACAATATTCTAGTAATTAATATTCTAATAATTAATACTCTGAGCAATTAATAAAATCGGTCTATAAAATTTCATTTGAAACCTAGCAGCTGGATACAAAATTCACAGGTTCAAAATGTTATGAAGGGAAGGAATTTTCTAGAAAAATAATCATCACACAAACATAAGGCACTTTGTGGCATTCTTACCTCCAAACATAAGGTACAGTGTAAAGACTTGCTGTCCAAAACATACATTGAGCTGACAGTCATATTTAGTAGGAATTTATCTACTGATCTAGTGACTGTGAAGCCAGCCATGAGATGTAATCAGCAGAGCTGGCTGCTACGTTCTTAGTGGACTCCCAAATACTTAAAGTCAGAAAGTCCTAATGTTTAAAAATTAAAAGTTTAAATTTTAAATCCCCCCTCAATTCACAACAGCTTATTTTTTGAAGGAAATGCTTTGAGGCTGACCTTTTCCTACATTTCTTGTAACAGCATACGTGCAGCCTTTTCTGTTTACAGTGATTCCTGCTTCTTCCGCTCAAAATTTGTGACCTCCAGGACATTTTTCGGAAACAACGGGGTGAACTCTACAGTTAGGGCTTACGTACTACCCCAAGATTTGTACAGGCCTCCTAGATGGGGATCAAACTTAGTCATTGCTTGTGTTTGAAAGGAGGGCGGGTTGTTGAGGCTTTTTAAAACAATGTTGGCATGGTTGTATCTTCAGAGGTTTGCTGAACTGAGTCACAGCGGGGACGGGTGCTGCGCTGACGGGGTTAGCAGAATATTTAACTTTCACCCCTCAATTTTAATTTAAAAAGGCCTCCACAACTGGAAGAGGCAAAAGACAGAGTATGGACATCAGAGGGATGGGTTTTAAGCTGCTTTCACCCAATAGGAAAAGACATTAAAAACTTGCACTTGCATAGCACTAAGTCTTGAGAAACGACACCTTATGTTCCCTTCATAGCCAAATCCCTGCGAAGTTGAGTGTATCAGCAATTAAAGTGGATGCAAGGAAAAGAACTACCGGTGATGACAAAAAGAAAATAACTGATATGCTATTTATGCCTAGAGATCCCTATTGAAACCAATGGAGGCGGCGCGGGTGCCTTGGGATGGCTCTCGGACAGGAGTGGCGTGTTGGGAGGGATGGCAGGCAGGCACGGCATGCTGAAACGAAAGAGGAGATTGACCCTGCGTGCGACTGCTGGGGGGGCCTGGGGCGGATTCTGCTGGGTCTCACTTATTTAAGAGGCTTTCCTTAAAAATGAGTGTGCTTGCCTAGAGGATGCGGCGAGTGGGAGGGAGAAATGGTTACAAAACATAGCCAAGATTGGGTTTCCAAAGCAGGAAGAGGAAAACTCCCTGTGAAAGCAGAGCAGACTTTAATCATATACTGTAAAATAATAAAAAAATATTAATTCTTCTGAATGCAGTGATGAATAATGCAGGTCTCTTTCCTCACACACTGGATGCTGCCTAGGTTTTATTAAATATCTCTGCGGTAACACAGGTTTTACACAGCGCCTTGCAGAACAGTGGGACGGGTCAGGCACGGCCTCTCTCACCACAGAGATGGCAGCCCTGACGCTGGGCAGAAGCCGAAGCTGAAGCACAGCCCTGCCAGCCCCAGGCGCCGAGGGGAGAGGCCCCGGAGGGAGGCCCTCGGGCTGCCCAGAGGCCTGTGGGGAGGCAGGCAGCGCCCCGGGATGGGGCAGGCCCCAGGCGGGTCCGAGGAGGCGGCTGAAAGCTGGGAGGAGGCAGGGAAAATGGCGGCGAGGCCTGGCTGCCGAAGAGCAACCGGGGGCCGTCGGCGGGACGGGTGGGCTGTTGGCACGAGCAGGGAGGCATGTCTGCGAAAGAAGCCAACGTCAAAAAAGAGGGGGACGCTTCCTACCCCTCACAGAGGTGCCCTGCTTCCCGCCGGCTCCCCGCTGCCACCCTACCCCTTGCCGCACCACACGTGGGGCTGGCCCACGGAGACATGGCTGCCTGCAGCGTCGGCTGGCCAGGCTAAAGCAGCGGGGGGCCTGGCGCGAGGGTGACTCGAGGGTTTCCCCAAGGCATTTGCAACCCCTCCTCCCCCTGAGAAAAGATGCGATGTTGAGCTTGGAACCGGCTTCGTAATTTTTGCCCGCTTGGCCAAACGCCTGACAGGACGTCCGTGAGGCAAAGGCGGGTGTCGCAGCATTGAGCGAAGAGGCGGCCTCTCCGCCGAGATCCCTGCGGGCACGGCTGGATGAGTAGCAGGCGCCTGGTCAGCAGCTCGGCGGAGGTATGCCTCGCATATTAACTTTGATAATTAACACCAGGCTCTCAGCGTTATCCCTGAGGCACGTGTCCCTTGGGATTTTGAAGGGCCATGGCCCTGCGGTAGGGACGGGGGGGGGGCTTGCGGGTGAGGAAGTTTTCAGGGCCCTGTGATGGAGGCAGAGCTGAGTGTTTGCAACCACCACACCCACTGCTGGGCCCGGAAAGGGAGCAGCATTATCATTACGTTGATTAACACTGCTAAGTTAAATATTAATAGGTGGCAAAGGAGTGTTACTGGAAGGCTATCTTTGGCCCTCATTAAGGAAAAGCTTCCACACCCTTTGAGAAGGGATAGTGGTAGTGAAATACCCGTAGGGGGGAAATCAGGAACTGGTAAAGAAAGTCTGGAAGGGGGAAGAAAAAAAAAATATATATATATTGGATTTAAATCTATGACAGCACGCAGGTTTCTACCGGTATATTGATGTCATTTGGGTTTATGTGATTTGGGAATGTCATTCGTGACTTCCAGAGCTCTGCCTGCAGAGCGTGTGGTGCAGCTGCACCGTGCGTGAGCACAAGCGAGCTCTCGCCGCATTTGCACGTTTGGCCTGCGGGCACAGTGAGAGGGAGGTKGTGGAGACAGTGATAGGAGTATAGAGTGCAAGTTTGCCTCTGCAGCTCAGTCCACAAAAGGAACCTTTTGTTTGTACGCTATGTATTCGTGGGGCTGTAAAGCATTTATAAGGTAGACATAGCTGAAAGGAAGGCAGTAGGAAAAAAACAAAGGGTAATGGAAAAGAAAGGTAAACAGGAACAATAGCATTTTAGCCAGCAGGCTTCAGTAATTGAACACTAAATGCAGATTTCAAATAGATGAGAAATRCTGATATAAAGAACCTACAGGAAAATTAATCTGTAGTGGCTGAGGATATATTCCTCTCAGCACAATTAACATCTCACAGCTGACTTTTTAAAAACAAACCCCAACACATGACACCCCAGTCTAGAAAGAGGGGGCTGAGATGGCTCCAGGCTACAAGCTTCAACCCTCAACCTGTGGGAAGTGATCATCAGAGAAATATTTGAGCTCATGATGACCAAAAATTAAATACCTTTCTGCATAAAATGAGGGCCTCCACCTTGCTCAGTTGCTGTATTCTCTGTTAATCAAATGGCACATTTGCTTAAAGCACCTAGAGCAGAAATTCTTGTCTTGTATGTGAAAGGTTTAGGCAGTCATCACTTAATTTTTGCTATTTATGCTTTCGACTATTCCATTTCATTAATCTGTGAAAAGCATGCTTGAAGTTGTAAGCGTGATGTATTAGAAATGAAAACCATATAATTAAAGCAGAATCTCAGGTAAGTGACTCCTCTTTCCTCCTCTAACCCCAGCAGTGAGTAACACTTTCAACTGCCATTGCACAAATGCCTTTGAAGCACAGTGCCTGTGTTGTTAACAATGGTAAAAATCAAGTAAGTAGCAGGCACTGGCTTTTCAAAGAGGCTGGGGAAGAAAGCATATTCCATGAGGGATTAAGATTAAAAAATATATTCTTGACTCGGTGCTCATTTATTCCAGAAAATAGAGGCTAACAAAGACTGTCAGCTTACAAATTAAAGGGAACAGGAACATGTTAAAGTCACTAAAGCACTTGAAAAAGCAGGAGGATGAGGAAGGTTGAATTACATGTGGGTAGTGCTGGAAATATTCCTGAACCCRAGCAGCTGCATCACTGCTTTGTCCTGCCTTTTGGAGCTCTGTACAAACAGTATTTGTATAATGTCCAGTTGCAAGTGATATTAAAAAACATGCTGACCTTCAGCAGCAAAAGACTAGTCAAGTGCAGCAGTGGGAGTGGAGAAAGAACAAAGAAATCTGTAACTGACTGTGATCAATTAATTATAAATACCACTGCCATCGGACCAGCCWAGTAGTAGGGGTTGTAAGGAGACTGTTTATATCTCCGAGAGTGGTACAACTTTRCAGTTATGATGACCCTGGTAGCACCCTGGTTTTGCAAAGTAAAATGCTTGTGGTTTTCTCTTTTAAAAATAGTGCAGGTCTATCACTCTTAAAATCCAGTGTGTAATATATTTTGTGTGGACCTTTCCTTTAAGCAACAACGGACGCTGTTGCATGATGGGTAAGTGATATGCAAATAAGCAGCCGCGCGCCATTAATTGGAAATTGCCGGAGGAGAGTGCTGTTGTCTCGTTCTTTTTCAAGTAGCGAAGCAGGCATTACAGATAATCTCTGATAGGAGAAAAAAAACTGTTTTCGGGTAATCTTTAAGGAGTGAAGCACGCAGGGTTTACACGTGTGGTTCACGCACATGTCTACACAAATAGATTCTTTCAGTTATGTCTGCTGTAGCTTGTGACACCACAAATACCTCTCTCTCTTYGAGAGGGGCCGCTGAAGCCTCTCACCGTTGGCAGTTCCCTGCTATACTGCACATCAGTGCTGCAGATGGGGAGATGGAGAGGCAGTAGCAAATGGCCATGGATGAGACCTGGATCTCAACAGCTATTAAGAAACTATTCTTGCAAAACAGAATTTTTTTTCTTTTTTTTTTTCCTTTTTTTTTTTTCTGACTATGTTAGGACCAAAGTGCATCAAGGAAAGAACGCATCTAAAAGGTAGAGTTTCAGTGAAGTGCTCTGCTTGCAAATGAAATTGGCTGAAGGAGAATCTCCCTCCTGTCCCCAGCCACTTCCACCTCCACCTGCCCCTCAGCAGGGCTGGGATAACTGCTTCTACAGCAAAACCCCACACCGCTGGGAGACAGTGGCCTCAGTTTTGAAAAACAAAAAAACACCTGTATAATATGTGGAGGGCCCTGGTTATGGCAAATCAGCTCAGCCATACAGTTCACAGTGCAGCTCCCCAAAGAGCACAACTGTGAGGGCAATGATCCACAGCAGTGGGGCAGGAGTTCTTCTGCCCTCCAAACTCAGCATCTCACTCACTGCTATTTCGTTGTATTGCAGTTCTTCTCACTGTCCCCTTTCTGGTCGCCTAGCAAAAGAGACCTTATCAGCAGTCCTACAGCCTCTTCTGCTGACCTAAGTCTAAGCTCCTGAGGTCACACTTTTTCTCCCTGGTGCCCTGGTTGCACAGTCCTACCCCCTCCCTTGCATCAACACAGCTAATCCAGGAAAGTGATACAGTGGCAAATAACACTTCAAATGTTAGCTTTTCAGCCCAACAAGTTCACTATGCAATTGCACAGAGGCAGTGAGGAAACAAGGAAAGGATGGAATTGCCCTGGAAAACCTTCAGGAGCCTGATTTTAGATTGTCTTCAAATTGCTGTGTGTGCAGTAGCTCACTGTCTCATCTGAGGAGCAGGTTAAATAATCCTAAAGAAAGCAAATATCACTCCTACTGATTTCAGAGAGATTGGCTTAAAATATTCCAGAGGCTCAATTCAGCTTGATGTCTATGATCTATCAGGCTTCTTTGGGCTACAAAAAGTGAAAATACAGACATTTATTGCTCTCAAACCAAGCAGGCTGCCAGAATAGAAAATGGAATTATTTTCTAAAATTTGGAATAATGTCTGAATTTCAAAATTTGGCCTATTTGGCCAAATTGGGCTTCTGTATTTATAATACTAGGTGGGAACCAAAAGAAAATGTTTCAGTTTACTGTAGAGGAATACTGGTATCGTGATGGCATCATGATCAATGATTAATTTCTTCAGAATACTGCTGTGCTGTCATTCCAATACCCATTAAGCCTCAGAATTTTTATATTCTGGAACCAGATAAACCGGAAGAGTCATAGCTTCATCCAGATTGTTCTTTCTGAAGGCACATCAGTCCATCGTGTTTGAGACCCAGCAGGTTCAACCTGGGTTACAGGAAGCTTGGTATGACACAAGGAGGGGAACTGAAGCAGTGTCACTTTCACAGGAAAGTAGTGTCCAGTTAGCAACAACAGCCCGATCTTGTCATTGGTCTTCCTCCTCAACCTGAGGACCTTTTTGCATTTCCTTGTTTATCAGAAAATTATAAGTGATTTTTTTTTTCTCCAGCAGAGTTCTTTTGGCTACATAAACCTACTGAGCAGAAAGGGAGGCAGGAAAAAAAAAAGAGCATGTCATTGTATAAATCAGTATAAATCATTGTATAAAATCAGTTAAAATGCAAAGCAAGGGACACACACAGAATTTAAAATGATCCCTAAGATTATTTGCTACCTCTCTTCTTTGTCAAATAACTTGATAATGCTGTAAATATGTTTGGTTAGGGATTTGTTTATTCGACACGCTTCACTCGCACRTGTTTTACATCAGCAATATTGTATTCAAGCTTTTCAGATTATTTCCTAATCTAACAACATCTTTTTAGACTATATCACAGTTGGAACCCATATCACTTGCTAYTGCTTCAAAATCTGTTTTGCTGTGAAATTTATTTCCTTCAAAAGGCTGCAAAATTAGGCCACTCTCAGCTGGCCTAATTCCAGCTGAGAATTCCATTTTAGAGATGCTAGCAAGTGAATATGCGTTGGAAGTCATCTCTGTTTTCACCCTTAAAAGGGATTCTACATTTTCCTTGAGCTTTCATACCCCTATTTTCATGTGTATTGTTTCACAACAGGGCCCTACTTACCTTCACAGATACATCTTTTACCTGCTGCAGAGATTTTCAAGGGATGATAGGATTAGACCTGAAGGAATAATCCCTTATCATGGCAGAGACCCAAAATATTTGTAAAACCTGGCTCACAATGGGAACCCTGGGCCAGCCCACCATAAGACATCGAGATTGGTCCCATGCTCGTTACTCCTGGCTTCATCTTCGGCCTTGTTCCAGCCACATCTCCATGGGCCTCAAATTCAGTATTATTTTAGCACACTAATTAGATACCCTGCAGCATGAACTGGGGTTCAGGGCTAAAGTGGGGGATATAGGTCATCTTCTAAACCAGCTTTTCAATATACATGTAATAATACAGGCTGGAGCCTTGCTATCTGTTCCAGAGGACYCCATCTACAGCCGAGACCCACTTTGAATGTAATAGGACAGGTTTTTATAAGAGCTCAAGAGGATTTCTTTATATAGCTTGTGTTAATTTGTTTGTTGCCAACCACTGCTTTTCCAACTAGCCCTGTTAATTTTAATGCTGACTTCTTCTCTCTCATTATCCACTCTCTCATTATCCACTAGCTGTGTCTTTAGAGACTTAACCTACAATCAAAATATTTGACATGTTAAGTGGGAGAGTTAATGTTGCTACAGAAACCTTTATTATTACTTACAGATAGTTACTTTTAATTAATTTTGGCAGACTGAGAAAAAGGTGGCAAAGATTCTGCAGCGTGCTTCAAATATAGTGTGCTACACAGCACTTCAACATCTAGTGCTAGTGATGGGGGTATTGGCATTCACTAAAAGCAACAAATTACCTCACTTGACACTTCAATATGTACTGTTAACCACATTCCCAAGAGTGCTTGAGGAATCCAAGAAAACACATGATTCGATGAGCATGTTCACATCATCTTTACATCTGCCAATGTAAAGAATAAGAGGTGTCTCCTTCCGTTGTGTAGGCAGGGAAAAGTAACTTACGTTAGTCAAAGCATTGTCCTCAAGAAAACTAACTTCTCTTTGAAAAGAAATATTTTATCAATATTGCTCATCTTAGCAAACAATAATATAGCTCGTATCTCGGAAAGGAATTTTGTTTGTCAGGATACTCATTCAAAGCACTGAGAAGTAAAACTTCCTTGATTTCCATACASTCTTAATCTATCTAAAGAAAATATAAGAGTCTGGAGCCAACAAACAATCCTTCCAAGTGATCTAATCTGGCAATAGGGTTGCAGTGGGTGGAGATAAGGTCCCAAAGACATCTCTTTTCTCCTTTACCTTATATTTCCTAAGAGCAAGACATGGTTTATTTTTTATAGTGTTTTCCTGTACGTCCCTGGACTCACACAGTTTTAAAAAGCATCACAACTGTGGCCAAGAAGAGGTAGTAAAAACAGTGTTTGGTGATGCAAATTTCCCACTGATGGCTGAGGTTCCTGGTCAAAATCAACCAACTAAACATGACAGTATGGCAGTCATTTTCTTTGAAATAACTTCTTTTTGTTCTCTGTAGCATGCCAGCAAGCTCTCTAATTCATTACAAACTTGGAAGTGTCCACTGAAGACAAAGTGATGTCATGAGTCTAACTAAATTTCTCGCTAGCATATACTGCTTCTGCTTTCTTCCCAGGAGTTTTAATAAGTCCATAATACTTCAGAATTATCAGAAACCATGTGTAACAGCAGAACAATCACTCTGCTTTTGGTTTTTGTCTATAAATGCAGAAATAAATAGCAGCATATTTCAGAGATTGAAGGAGTGATCAGACAGGGAGATGATGTAGTTGGGCARAGGGTCTTTGTTGTTTCACCTAAGGGAAAGCCTATAAACTGACATTTATGTAATTGGAAATTTGAACAGAAATACCATCTTTTGAGCATTTCCAGACATGGGGACAAATGTTTTTCTAACTTGTCACTTTCTGGTTTAAAGGTACAGCATGATTTAGTATGCTGAATCAGCTAAATTTTACAATTTATTAAGACTATTAATTCAGAGCAACAAGCTTTCCCACCTCTAAAGGCAAGAGATCATGACCAAAATATTTATAATGTTCATGGTTATTAGCTCACTTGAAAATAATCTGTTCAGAGAATAAAGCTAATTTTATTTGCTCCTGTTCAGACAACTTTAGGAAAAGTCACCTGGAAATTGATTTCTATCAATTTCAAACAAGAAAATTATCTTGCTGTTTATTTTGTTCCAACAACYCTGACCATCTCCACTCAGAAATTTTTACTTCAGTTTAAATTGCCTACCAATAAGTCTCTTGCTATTCTCTGTACTTCATCTTCCTAATCCGACTTGTTCTTCCAAAGCTGAATTGATATTGCAATTTCCTAATTTATGATGACACGTCATCTTATTCAGGAATCCACGGATGCTGAAATCTTAGTACAGGAGTAATGTTATGCCCTGTATAAACTGGTATATCAATTACATTTGTCATTTGGAACATCTGTGTTGAATTGCTTTTGGTAGGCCTCATCAGGGAATAAGACTTTGTCATGGTGAGAATAGGGATTTAAATATAAAAATACAAATGATGGCCATGGATGCCAATACAATCATGTTCCAAAATATCTCTAATATATCAACTAACAAAGATTTAGGGCTGCCCCTGAGAAGTGCTTAGCACATCATGGTTTTAACTTAGTGCTTCAAATAATCTTCACTATCAGTACTTAGCACTTAGCTGGCCTTCAAGTAAAAAAAATAAAATAAAGGATGCCTCTTTGCGTAAGATTTAATTTACACTACACATTTTTATTAAGGTTACAACCYTTTACTATACAGTCAGTTTATGACCATATGCAAGCAGTTAACTGGTTTACGGCAAAGCACTGCTTAGTGAAATCTCATTTAGTAACAGTGTCAACTGAACTCCTGATCTAGCAAAATATTTAAACACTGGCAGTACTGTAAGCATGCAGTTATTTCTTTTGATGTCGAAAATACTGTGCATGAGCTTAATGCTGAATCGAGGCCATATAGTGTTTCATCTATGCTGGTTGTCTAGACTCTGTTACAGATGTTTTCCTGCAAAGGCTTTGGCACACTGCATATTTGTGCTACAAGTGGAAGCCAGTCCTCCTCTTGCCCTTTTCTCAGTAACCCCCCCACCACAAAACTATAGTATTAGAAAAGGCCAAGGCTTAGAGACAAGAAAATTAGGATAATTCAGTCCTTGGCAAGCAGATGTGGAATGCCTCCTAACTGCAAAAGTGGGTCTCAACGATTTGCTGACTGGCTTTAAAGCAAACAAAAAAAAATTAACTCTTATTTCCCCTTCTCTCTCCTCTCCCCTGCAGCCTATGTTTAGTGTTGACATCCAAAATAAGACATTAGTGTGCAGGAAACCTAAATAACAGCTACTTTCTACACTTCAAAAATGCACTATGTAATGTGAAAGCAGTTTTTTTTGAAAGATTGCAGTGCACTAGGAAGGAAAGATTCAAAGTTTCGAAAGATACTCATGTTTTTTGTATCAGGGGAAAATAATAATCAGTATGTTACCCTTAAGCTAACGGCTTCATTTTTTAATTTTTATTCTAAGGTGTCAGTCAAGGCTAATGAGGAATTTTAACTTCCATTGAAGGTCCTCTGAGAGAGATGAAGTAAAGTTATGTGATCCTTGAGAATGTACTTTAATAAAGCATTGAATAGCACTGGGCAAGCACATACACACACATTACTGCATATATTCAAGCACAAGTAATGTTTATGTTGCCACAACAGTCAGGAATGACCTAAGGGGGCCACATTTGGATTCAGTTTACATTTATAGTAATGTAGGCTGTTATCCAAGTTCAAGCCAGAGATTCTCATTCTGAAGGTTTTCCTTCCAGACTTTCTCTCCTTGTATTAAAAACCTTCTTTAAGATCAGTTACATTAAAACTGGGACAAGAAATTGAAGTTCCTTCTGAGTTTGGGTTCAAACCACAGCATTTAGGCAGGATTCAGTACAAAAATCCCATGTGTTTGTGGTCGTCTTCTCCTCTCCTCAAAAATCGTATTCCTTTTTAATAAAAGTGTTGGATTCTTGCTTGTGAGGACATATTTTATTATTTTTGTTCAAGCTGACTGATTATCTGGAAACATAGCTTTTAGATTATCGGGTACAATAGTAACATTTTCCTATCATCTCCGCTATTTACCTGTTAGTTTAAAGTTCATATAGAAACTGGTGAGAATATCTAATGTACAGCCATTAAGATTGCTTTACTTGTATTCATGTAATTTAGTTCAGTAACAGGCATAAACCATCTTATGTGTTTATAACATGGACTCATGGCTGTTTTACATGAATTTTAGATTGACGCTGGTTAGAATACTTAACTTTTTAGTATGGAGAAAGCTTGCTATAGGAAACAGCCCCAGTATCCTCCTTAATGCAATATGTATGTGGTGAGATGTAGTTTGTGAAGTGTATCTATCTCAGCTGGAAAGAATTACCTTTCCCAGCATTTCAGAATTGTGATCTCTGCTGTCTTGCACYGCTATCACAAGAAAAAAACATTTGGAGATATTGGATATGTTTCAGACTACTAACTGCAAAGAATTTTCCTTTATGTGTTTCTATTCCATTTCCCCCCCTTACCTAGCAAATGCTACCTGACACTCAACTGTTGTGAGGACAGCCAGGTTAATTAGATAAATATACTCAGTCCATTTTACTGACAGTTTTTCCTCCTGAGTTGGGAGTTTTCTCTAATTTTACATAATGGTCCCTGAATCATCCTGACTTCTGGAGAACAATGTAATGCCCTACAGAGGAAATTCTCAAACTAAAAATCACTGGAAAAATCAAAACGTGTCTGAGGAATAAAAGATTTTGAGAAACAAGCAAAGTTTTTCTCAGAGGTCTACAGAGAACATTTATGTGGTATGGTAACTCACAACCAAGGCCAATAATCAAGAGACCAGTTTCTACAGAAGCATGCAAGAACCTCTAATCAAGAAAAGGATTTTCTCTAATCCTCCTTAGCTTTTTGTTGTTGTATAAAAAATGATCCTCTGTGCAAGATCATTACCCCTATAAATGCYGCATCAGGATTGTACCCCTGATACATTGCAAGAATTTGCAGATCTTACCCATGTCCGAAGTAAAATATGGTTTGTTTTAATATCTTGATTGCTTTTCATTACTCTTAAAACTCACCTCTTATCTTGAGTAAGTGTAAGTAGGGTCCCAAACTGACTTCCTCTGTGCTATAATTTTACATTCTTCTCTCATAACTCCATTTATTCATCCTCTCTTTTCTCTAARCAGGCCTGTCTTTTCCACAAATCTTTTACTTTACCTMTCTGTGTTGKTTTGGGTGTTTTTTGTTTTTATTCAGACACCGCAGATTAATTCCAAGTTCCTTTTGAGGAATGGGCTTACCTTATAGTTTGCCATGAAACATGTTCATTTCCATTTTTTATAAGTCCTAATGATTCATCCGCATGYTTAGTTCCTTGCTGTCGATGGAGTAGGCACTTCCACTGAGTTATCCGCTGCATTGCTTAGGTTTCCTATTTTGTTACTTGCATTTTTTTYGTCAAACAGTATGATTCCACTGGGTCATCCTGACTGCATTGGTGTTTTGTAGGCCATTCATAGGGCAATAATCAAATAGGTCACTATGAACACATCATTTGGATTTTTGTATGATTTTAACTTTTGACACAGTCACACTTTGAAGTCTTATAATACCAGGCACAACATCTCCTTCTTGTTTTGCTCAGTCTTGCTCAGACTGTGACCCCAGCCAATGGACTGCTCAGCTGATACCCCTGAGCATTAGTAAGGATGCTTACCCTTGGTCTGTCTTCCTCACTTGCTGCTCCAAAAATCTACCGAGATAAAAACAAATGAAGTGAAGTAATTAACTCACCTTACTGAGTACGAGTGAGGAGGAATTGTAAGTCCAACTGGTAAATTCACCACCACTGTCAATACGACTGAAATTTAGCCAGAGGGGCAGACCTAAGTACTGAGACTTCCAGAAAAGCAGSCAGATGAAGAAAGGGTCAGCATTTTTTGTTGTATTTTTGTTTGTCTTAGAAATTATATAGATCAGCTGTGACGGTTTGATCCTAGAAAGGTATATCTACCTTACAATTTAGATCAAAATAACATAAATGTTATAAACAAAGCTAAAGCATGGCTTTTGAGGCAGACACTAGAAACCCTTCYGCAGGGCAAAAATATAAATGAACCCTCCATTTTCATTTCAATCCTCCTGCCCTAGCAGACCTTTTCACAGCAGCAGAGACACAGARCCAGAGAACACATGACAGCAGGTGACAAAAAGTGGATAGTTTGTCATCATGAACACATTGGGAAAGTCACATATCTACAATTATTTCTGTTAGACAAGAATACTTTTGCTAACTGCTCCTTGTGGATAGAATTTACATGGACTGATTTTCACTGAGCTTAATACTTATTTTCACTGAYCTTAATACTTAGGTCTCGTCCCAGTGAACATACATAACCCATCACATTTTTCACCACATAAGTGGTAGCACTTATAGACTCTTCTGTCTCTAATGTCTGTCCTGTGTAACAAACCCGTACCCTGATTACCCTCAATGTCAGGGAGAATTGCATCAAAGGAAAGGGAATTTTTTAGACACTCATGATATTACCATACAAATGTTTGACGTAATGGTTAAATTGCTCAGCCTGGATTTCTGCAGGTACATCTTTCCTTTCTGGATTCTTTTCACTTCAAGACTAAGGTTTAAATTACTGTTCAGCTTTCAATTAAAAGAAGTTTTTATTTTCTGGAATAATTTTTTTTTTTAATCAACTGTCATGTACTTCTTTTCTCGTCACCCTTGCAAAGATAGAGAAATYAGTCTGCGGTCTTAAGAAATCCATCTTTTAAACAATCAATCATGCACGTGTGGCCTCCCATACAAAATRTCTTTCCTGAACACTAGTAAGTCTCATTAGAGAGCAATGCTTCCGCAAGTTCTTTACACTCTATACCGTTCCCCACATTTCACCGTCTCCCATCTGGGTGTAACTTGCATTTTTCTGCTGCAGTATTTCCTTTCCAATTCTCCTTGGCTTCTTAAAAGTAAAGGTCTTTGTTTCCATAGTTCTATTTTATTCTCTGCAGGTTATGTAACACTTACTGAGCACCTAAATCTTATCCAGGTGTAAGTAAGTACTACTTTTTCCTGTTGCCTTTTATCTGAAGTCATCATCAGTACCCTTTTGTATTCAAAAGAGTGAAACATGAAAGTTGTACTTAAAGGAGATCATAAAATATTGGTGAAGTAACAATTTACCAGGAAGCTGTTGACTAATATTAATAAAAAGCTAAGCTTAAGGGGAAAAAAAAAAAGTAGTTACCTGTAACAAATGGCAGAGGATGGTAAAAACCCAAGCCTTTGTGGGGTATTATACTATATTACCCACTTACAGAAGACACTGTCATGCATTGACTCCAGTGGGATTCATCTGTGTGCTCAAGCGGAGCATGCAGTCAGCTTCAGAGGTCCGGACTTGCTTCTCCTGCCGTGGAGCACAGAGCTTCTGCTGTGACACCTGGCAGTGGCTCAGCCGCAGACAGCAGCACTGTGCAATTGCCTAGGAACCTTCCGAAATGTCCAGGGAAATTGTATGAATCAGACAACTAGGGTTAATCATTAGGATTTTAATTTGGTCACAGAGCCGGATTTATCATCTCTATTTTTAGATAGTCTCCTTTGTTAACTATTACGGCCCAAGTACCTAGAATCATGGCTTCATTACTTCTGCCAAAAAAACCCAGAAATTTGGAAATTCAGTGCTCCTTACACCATACGTAGAACAATTACTCGCTTTTGTTTCAGAGGCAAATGCACCACGTACTGAACTAGCTCCTGTAAAAGTTACACTAGGTAGTGAGAACTGACAGTCACAGCACGAAGAGTTTGTCTGAGAAGATACAGGGTCTCTTTAACTACAGACTAATAGAAGTGGCTGTCAACCTGTTAGGGAAAGCAGGTGCCTAAAAGGCATTAATTAAAAAGACCAGTCAAGTTTAGCAGTGGGGTGGAATATAGAAAGGTTAGTTTAACTAACAGTAATAATTTCTGTTAACCCACTACCATCGGACCAGCCAAACCTGGGGCTCCTTTGGCTCTTATATAAATCTCACAAATCACTGTTTCACCCTAGTTAGGATGATTTATGTAACTAATTCAAGCAAAGACGATGATTAATGTACAGTACATGCTTTGTACCATGAGCACCAGTAAACAATCTCTCTGTCCCCTTGCTGCATTTCTTTGGCAGTTCAGGGGGCAGAAATGGTTCTTGGGTTGCAACAAATTTGCATGATGGGAAATATAAGCAAATGACTGAGTTGTAAACTCTCCTTCCTTTGCTATGAAAACATTGTTTGAGTTGAGCGACTATCGAGAGAGAGGTGTATTTAGTTACGGAATTAAAAATAATACCGGGCGCTTTGAAACTGGTGTGGAGAGACGGATTCTGTGGGGCTTGTTCTACTTGCTGAGCAATTCCGTGTATAATTGAGAAGAAAACCCTCCTCCACCAGCCTGTTGAGGAAAGGCAGCAGATGGCAGTAATGTACAAAGGCAACACGATCCTTTGCTTACCTCGGGATTACCCGGAGCCTACAGACTTCTCCCTTCCTCGCACCGACTGGCTGGCCTGGAGCTGCTACAGATCTCCATTTTACTCGTCTGGATTTCCACTCACTTTAGTCTATTTGTCAGCGAGTGCCTTCAATCGAGAATCGGACAGGAAGATTCAAAGCTGAATGCCTTTACAAGTTCGAAAGGACATCACTGAGATGCTGTCAGCATAAATAAGCAACCTGAAAATAAATAGCTGCTGATATTACGACACACCTACCCGGAATAAGAATGTCATCCTGACTTCGCTTTAGCCTCATTTTTAAAGCCCCTGTGCCAGCAATTAAAAGGGTGAATGAGATAAATCCAATTTTATGGCTTTTAAAAAGCAGTATTTCATGGATTCATGCCTATTTGAGAAAGATAGAGCAGTACAACTCTCCTGAATGCTATTGGTCATCACATATTTCCTGCAAAAAGTGTAAAAACTTTCAGCTAAAATAGGACATGTCTTACTGARAAACATTAAGTATTATTGACATGTTTCAAGAGATGATAATATAATTTTTAGCATCCTAAGAATATTTGACTAAAAATGAAGGGGAAAAAACCAATCCTCTATCTGATGCTGCTCRGAAGACCTTTAGGATGGAGGTCTCCCGAGTCCTTCCACGATGCCCCTGCTCATTCTCTTTTCTGCCAGATTAATAAGTCTGGGCTCCAGCTCGTGGGCTGTGGGGTTTGTGCTGGGGCAGTGCAAGACCCAGCTTTATGTTATAGACAGATTYGGCAAAATTAGCTGAACGGTGCTGCATCTGATTTTCAGCCACTGCTGAAATACGTCTCAAACCCGAGATCAGCGACACTCTGCGTTAATACGTTGGGCTGTGACCTGTGACGAAGCGCTTGCGGCCGCCCTGGTGATTTGGCTGTGGGGTGGCGAGAGCCAGCATTGCCAGAGGTGATGAGCTCCAAGGACATCAGTTGTCAGAAATCATGAATTACGGGCTTATGTGTGCTCAGATTTCAGCCACCCTGCAGCTGCCTCTCAGAGTGCACACGATTTACACTCCCGCGAATTACACACACCCAATACGATCTTGGTGCACATTGAGGCTGAAATCCCCCATRGAGAGGTTCCTGTGGCCGGTCCCAGAAACACAGCCACCACCAATCAGTATCCAAAAAAAGCATGAGCATGGTTTTGAGACTGGGAGTTAGGAAGGAGGCGGGTTAATTGTAAATACTTTGGTTTTCTGACCTCTTTGGCCCCATGATTTTATGTATGTTAAGGATGGAAACAAACTGTTGCGAGTTGGCAAAGCCCAGGCAGCACCTAATGGAGGGTACCGAAGCTCCCTTGTTTCTCCTCTATGAATCTGCCCTTGATTTTAACTATGAGGGCAAGAATTGAGCTTTCAAAGAAAAGGCAGATGAGATTCACTGCTAATCACAGCTCTCATTAAAAAGCACCCATAAGGAGCTCATTTTTTCTCCCTGCCTCTCTTCAGCAGGCAGAACCTCCTGCCCAACTGCAGGGTTTGCTTAGACTTTCCTCTCTCTCGGGAATGCCATCAGTGACCAGTGTTTGGGTAAAGCTCTTTAATACCTAGAACTGAAGACAATATTAGCTACTGTCTTTCTTGAGCAGTATTTTTTTTTAAAGGAGCAGTAATGCTTCCTTCTCCYTTATCAGTGACCAGGAAAGTAAATGAATAGAAAGTAAATGAATAGTAAATAAAAGTTTGTTTCTTTTTTTTAAAATGACATCTAGACTTCTTTGGCCACAGCCAACCCCACTGCAAAAAAAAAAAAAAAGATCATCACTAGATGATAATAACAGCACTCATCTACTGAAAGCCAGTGGCAGCTAAGGTATGCTAACAGAAACTATGCTGCAGATAACGCTTATGAATATAGAGCCCATTTTCATTAGATCAGCAACGCTTGTAGGTGAAATACTTAGAATTGAGTCTAAGCAAAAATATTTTGATAAAGAGAAGCTGGTCTGGGAAGAGTCTTGCAGAATTTGTGCCACCGTTAGGTTGTAACCATTGCCTTTCWGAAGGGAACCAAGCAGTGTCTAGTATGACTGTTTCGACACAGAAAACCGTGTATCTTTTCTGTCTGGCTGGCATCAGCTCAGATCACTGGCAGTTCAGGTCACTGTGGAGTGTGACGCTTTCCTTTTCACAATGAAAAGATGGTGTTCTTAAAATGATTCTTACTTTTCATATATCTACATACTTGGTGCTACCCCTCATGAAAAACAATTTCTGGAACAAACTAGTCAATGAAAATGAAATTAATTGTTGCATAACTCTAACAATAACCTGGAGGCCAGCCTGTTGGCATCCCATCTAATTACTTCACATGACATSCATTATTCTTGGGGGGTTATTTGCTTAAAAAGTACACTGTAACATTTTTCCCACTTAGAGAGAAAGCAAAACTATTTTCTGTCAGTATTGTGATGGATGTAAAGGAATACTACTGGCTGTAAAATAAATTAATTGAAATTATGTAAAAACCTGTCTTGTTCTGAGCTGTATTCAGCATGAATATCTAAGCATTTATGGAGAATCATCTACAGGCTTCACAGTAACTACAACAGCAGCTCTTTAGCCCAGCAGCTCTTTAGCCTTTAAAAGGAAGATGTTACTACACTATACGTATCAAACAAACACAGAGAAGATATGAAGATTACTAGCATAACCTCAATTATCTTGGATATGTCCTTAACATAAAATTTAATCTTCCCATTTTTCCCAGGCAACGAGGCATATGGAGTATGATCTGCTACTGTTGGCTGAATGCTTAGGTACACCTGTGTTAAGAGAAAATGTTCTTCCTATATWTTGTGTATTTTAGTTTCAAGCTATGCCTGTCACTTTAGTGTCTTTTTATGGCCTATTTTTTATTTTTATGAGGAGTATTACATGATGCTTTCTCAAAGCCCCAAACCAATTATATTGAAAGAGGTATCTGAGTCAAATTCATAATGTAAATACTCTCAATTTTTTGAAAAACAATTCTAAATTTAGGTTTTCCTTTGAATATGGTAAAACAGAAATGATCTGACAGTGATAAGCCATACTGCTTATCGGTTCTTCGGGTCATTCTGTGTGTAAGAAATAAGGCAGTGCTCAATTTCCCCTGCAGATGAATGCAGAGATACTGGAAAGGATAATTACAAGAAATAGTGACTCAAAGAGGGAGAATATATTCTCTTAAAAATAGCAAAATATCAAAGGGACAATGAAAAAAACCCAAACAATGAAACAACAAATGTCAAAAGTAAAAAAAAAAAAAAAAAAAAGATCCTAGAGTTATATATTCTTGCATGTAGTATTATCTATTCCTGCTCTGTAGGATGCAGCAAAAGATAATAAAAAATGGGAAATGTATTGGATTACATGAGTTTGTTCTGTGGGTGTAAAAGGTATGCATCATGCGGAAATTTTATCTGCTTATTTTATTAGTTTTAAGTGTTTTACTTTAAATCATGGCATATACTATTTATACAGGCTTAAACAGAATATTAATTAGAAGTGATGGTTAAGCCTGAATATAAATCAAGATGTTAAGTGGGTAGTCTCAGTGGACATTTATAATTAGCATTTGAATGTATAAGTAGATATTAACAGCAAGCTACCCAAAGAACTGTAGAAAAATCTACAGTTTGGAGTACGAAGGGGTTTGGATTTTATATGATTGCATCTACTCCTGCAACACATTTGGATAAACATGGATCCTCTCAGCTCTCAGTTCTCCTGAACCCACAGCAAGCAGATTTTCTTAAGGTCTGTCAAGACGATGACTGTGGGTTTTTTCTCAGTCGAAAAAGCTGGCTAGGATTTCCTTGACCCCAGGATGCTGGATGGCCTTTTTACAAATCCTCCACTGAGAGCAGCTGTGTATGTGCCAAGTGGTATTCGAGCAACATGTTTAAATAGCGTTCTGCTGACTGCACCCCAAGAAGGCTGTAGCGTGAGTGCCCAAACGGGGTCTGGCGTTCTCTCTGTCCCTGTCATCACATGGCGTGGCTTACTGCGGCCTGACAGGGATCTGAGCGCTCGCTCTGCTTCCCATACTGCCGCTGGTAGGGAGGGAATTAGAATTTAAATGATAATTTCATTAGGGATTCACAAGTCTCAGTAAAACCCAGCTGACTCTCCATCAGCCGTGCAGCTCTGTAGTGCTAACAGTAGTTAAGGGTCTAGTTTTGTCAGCAGTGCAAGCATGTAAAAGTCAGGGAGAGAAGAGATACATCATGTAGTAAAATRACATTTTTTTAAAATGTTGAAAATAAAGACTTAAAATCCTTTATATTGTCTAAATATCGATATACTATAAATATAGTAYTATAAAAATAATACTTTAATTATGAATACAAACATTTTAACTGCAGCTTTTTGTGAAAGTACTATTTTTCTAAATAGAAAGCTGCTTCCAAATCAGTATTTTTACATTGTGTTTTTGCCTGCTCAAACCAGAAAATAACATCATTATTTATTTAATCCATTGTCATTATTACCATTGCATAACTTGCMGTAATTTATTGTACATGTTAAAAATATTACTTAATCCAGACGGAATATATTATAATACACTATTTGATTTTTCTGCATAACTTAGACGAAGCCAGTCTGAGCATTTGCATTCTGACATCTAATWAAATTTTACTTTGATAAGAAAAAATAATTGAAATTAAACAACAGTAAAAAGCGGGGAAAAACTTTAAGTKCAGTGAGCTGTGAATTTTTTTCATCATCATCACCATTATTATTATTATTATTACTACTACTGCTATTAATTTCTATTTCCTTGGGGTTTGTAGGGAATATTTGGTATTAAAAAATCATGTTGGAAAATTAAAATAATTTTTAGTTAATAATGATTAGGTATCTGATATTATGCCAKCCAAGGTTTATGAAGTGCTTTACAAAAGCCTGCATCGTCAGTATTCTCTGATAACAAATAAAGAAACAGAGGCATAAAAAGTGTGAATTGCTCCGAACACCGCCATACGGCTGGGAGAGCGACGAACAAACCCAAGGCCTCCTGACTTGTATCCATCTCCTCTGTTGTGTCACCAATGAAGCAGAGCACCAGTGAGGCATGGAAAGGACGGGTAGGCTTTACATYTCCATGAGTGAATTCGAATACGAGGTAGTAGTGAAAGAGTGCTGGTACTTATTTTCTTTACGGTTGGTAGGTGAGCTGGTGGTCTTCATAAAACCCACCAGCACCTTGCAGGAGATGTTTGGTATACACAAACAACTAAAGAAAATGAGACCGAAAGCAAAGAGAGAAAATGAAACCAGTGTTATACCCCACAAAGTAATCCCCCAAAGACTGAAGGGCTACTAGGATGCTCGATTTTGGACAGAGGTCTTAAAAGTTATTTTCTAGCTCAGCAGGTCTAACACTCTGGTTAGCACAAACACTAGATCCTGTAATTTGTGTTACAACCCTAGCTGGGTCCATAACTCTTTCTCCTTTCGCCTATTTACAACCTACTCGACATCTCAATGCCTTCCCCTCCCCATTCTGTGCATCCCCCCATTTTCTCTGGTTTTCACTCATTTACACTCAAACRTTTGTATTTCCTTCTTCTTTTCCACACTGACTTCCCATCAGGGAAACACGGATGCAGAGAAATCCCTCCGTCCTGCTGCTTTCCTCTCTCTTTTGTCCTTAGTCCTATCGGTTGCACCAGGGCGGCTCCGTTTCAGGGAAAGCCCTGCTGTAGGCAGAACATTTAACCCTTCAATGTATTTGAGGAACACCAGAGTCACTTAAAAATGCTCCAACAAAAGAAAACCCTGGAAACCCCCAGCTACCTAATTAATCCTTAAATGTCTATTTATACTAGACAAAATTTACCTCAGGTGGCCTTCCTTTTGCACCTTGTAGCTGAAGTCATGTCTCAGCTATCCGTGGGCTCTCTAGACAAGGGGTAATTTCACATTTACCTCAGAAAAGAGTCTTCTGATTTATTAAATGAATGAATTTACTGCTAATGTAAGTAAGYAGAATTTTATTCCATCAGTTAAAGATAGACTTTATTTAAAATTTATTTGCCTTTATACTAAATGCTAGTGTATTTATTGACTATAAAAATAAAACATGGATGCGTATTTGTGCCACTGTTTTAATAATTTTACATATAATTGACCTGTTTCAGTCATCAGGTAAACAATACCTTATCACCCGTCTTGCATATGTACATAAACACAAGTACATCTTTTAGTGTAGAGAAGTATTAAATAATACTTAGCTGTGTCTACAGTATCTTGGGTTCCACTTATTTATGCTTTGTTTCTTTCTAGCCGTTTTCATAACATGTTGTGGAAGATTTTATGTCTTAGTAGATGTCTATGGGTAAAGCAGATTTTCAGTAACTTACTTGGAGACACAGACTTCTCCAGCAGGGAAGTCCGTGATCAGATAATTCAGCTACACCAGGCTGTATGTCCTGATGYGAGTGGCAAAACTCCAGAAGCCATGGACACATATGAGCATGCTTTCTTCTGGTCTTCACCTCTGATAATACATTTCCCAGCTGTAAACTTTCCTCTACACATTTCCCTTTCCATAAAATTCTTGCTTGGGTTATAGTTACGTGACATTGGATTTGCCAAAGTTTGGGGCCATTCAATAGGCTGAGGTTGACAACACACACATAAGGGCTTACAATAAATGTCCTTTTCTATCCACATAACTGTGAAGGAAAAGAACATTAGAAATAGTCTTTGCCTTATAATTTTCCCTATTGTATGGAAAAATCTTGGGACTTCCAACTGAAATACCTGAAAAAGATTTAAAATTACATTTTGGTAGAACAATCCTACCTGCAGGTTAAGGCATATGTGCTGCACATCCCTTTTAAAGGTGTCACTTCAGCAATTGAGCCGTTTCAGACAGCTGCAATCCACAGGAAACTTGAACRCTGCAGTGAAGGTGGCACCCATTCAGCAAAGCACTTAAGCCTACACTTAACAGACTTTGCTGAGTAAGGACCTATAACTTCAAGACATCATAATCTGTGCTTTGTATATACCTTCACTGATATATACAGGTATACAAAGTCATAAATGCTGCTAAAACAACCTCTCTATAACATTAAGAGCCAAGTTTTGATATTGTTCCCTGATCCCCTACAAATATATCTTTCCTCTCCTCTCCTGATAAAGTTGGAACTAGCAGAGATTTAYAGCAGGTCTCAGCATCTGGAGCCCAAAGTCTGGGCATGTGAGTAAGCTACCGGCTGGCTCTTTCAATAAAAGAAGTAAAGGCAAACAAACTTGATTCCACAACTTAAAAAGCAAATCAAAATGGTAAATACCTCTTTCATCTTTCAACAAAATCTGACAGTCTATAATTGTTTTTAATCAGCTGCACAACAAATGTTGCTATGATTTTTCTTCACAGTATACACACTTCGTAAAATATCAGAAAGGTTGACCAGCTGTACTCCAAACATCAACTCTTTCTGGTCTATTATACATTGCATCGTGTATTTTGAATGTGTATACAATACGTGGTAACAAGATAATAGGTGTTGGTTCCTTGTTGGCTGTTTCAGACCATAATGTAATCACATAATTGTAGTCTTGAAGCATCTCATTTACTTGTTAGGCCTGAACTGCAGTTCTCGAGAGCTGATTGTAAGGATGCTCAGGCAAGACAGAAAGAATAATGTGTGGATTCATCTATGCATGGGTAAAAAGCTTAAGTAAAACACAACAGAAAACAAAATCAGGGAGAAGTAGCTGAAAACCAATGATTAGAAAGGATAATAATCCGATAAAATAAGAACTCAGTGAAAAGTATCAGTAATTTTAAAACTGTATCTATCATCCTTATTAAATTGTAGAATGAAGTACTCCATGAGRCCATCATGTAATCTGACAAAATCATAGCTTTCAAAGTTTTAGACCAGACTGGTATTTGTAATTTTTACTTCTTTTTAATGACAGATGCTCTTCTTTTCTGCTCTTCCCCTGGTTCACCACATCCCTGGTGTGTGTGGGATTTGCACAGGTATGATAAACCTGTCAGGAAATGGGTCTAACAGTCCAAAAGCACTTGAAATTATTAGTATATAAAATGAAATTGTCAAATGGTAAATGTTACTAAAAATACTTTTCTTCATAACTTGGAAGACATCACTGCGTGCCATCCAAAAATCTCAAATGAGTTTATACTTATAAAAGAGGTGTAGGTATCAGTACAAACCACTTAGCCAATGAACCCCTGAAGCTCTTGGATGAAATGAAGTGTCATATTCTTACAACATAAAAATTCCTATGAAGTATCAAGGAAGACAAATGTTTTACAATGGAAGTASTATGTCTGTTAGTTTCCAAATTTTGACATTTCAGCTGCCTGATCTCCTTCAAAAAATGAGGCATTTGGAAACAATGCAGAAAATTATTAGGATCGTTCTATTTACACAACACTAAGGTTTTCCTGAAGCAAGGCAGATACCAACAGTGTGTTAAATTTTGAAGGTGCTGAACTAAACTGCTGCATCTATTATTGCTTTCCAGTAATAAGGCAGGTGCACAGTCCTTTGCAGAGTTTGTCTCGCTATCTTTGACTTACGAATGTACTGCTTTCTCTTTTTTTTAAAAAAAGTTCTGTAATTAGAAATAAGCTGCCCCTTTCATTTATTGCTGAAAATTTTTTCCATTAACAGTAAAATACAAGATATGTATGCTTACAGAAAATGTTATTGACATTAAGGAAAGAAAACATGCATTATTTTCGGTTCTTCTCAGCGTTAGCATTTTGATCTAATCCATTTTAGATCTCTGGCAGACATTATTTCCTAAATTAGGACACTGGCAGCTTATGAGGTATGATCACATCTCACTGCCGCGTGCAATGCTAAATAAGTTTAAAGTCAGACTGTGATTTCATGATACCATAAACTTGTATTTAACACTTACACCAGCCCTGGATAAAACTCACAATGGCCACGTAATTTGAAACRCTGACCCAATACAAACTCTCCCAGCTGGTTGAAATGTGTTTACGGCCTCGGATGAAGAACTTTGCAGTGGCAGGCCTTAGTGCCAGAGCAGGTACTCTCTCTCTCTGAGCTACTCTGACCTTGAGACACCTTACGGACCCTCTGTTTTACTGTGCCTGMTGCAAAGCCTGCACGGAAAACACACCGTCCGAATAGCGTGTGCTCTAGGCAAGTCAACGGCAACGTGATCACGGGCCCATTCATCYGGATTGAACGCGCACTCGTGGGGACCTCGCAGTGCTCCGATGTGACAGCGATGGCCGAGGAACCACTGCTTCGTGAAAAATRCACTCAGCTCAACAGCTGCTTTTCTGAAGATAAGATTGCCATCTTAAGTGTTTGCAAGTCTTTGTGCAGCCCCTGTTGAAAGATTGCATCACCAGGGGGAAAAAAAATATATATGTATATACTTATCTTATGTGTAGAGAGGAAAAAAATAAGGCCAACCAAACACAATTTGTCTTGAGAGAAATTTTGCAGAACAGATGTTTATCTGTTCTCCCCAGCTTTCACTCGTTATGACAAACAGAATTTTAATGTAACAGAAAAATGGAAAAAAAATCTGTAAAACTGCAGACTGCTTTCTACAGGACTACAGCATCTTTATATTGCACATCTAATGTGGCAGTACAGACATTCATAAAGGAGCCACAACAGGGCCCTCTGTAATTTTTCAATTATACCTAACTACCCACTTTTACACTAATATTTAGTATTGTATATATATTATTCATTCTGTATGGTCCTGGGATGAAGTCTGAGCATTTTTCAAAAACCTAGTGCCAAAGCAGCCTCTACTGATGACGAGATCACTGTCAAAATTTTGGCTATTCAACAAATGGGACTAAATCCCCTTCTATTCTATGGATGGCGCGTGCATAGGCTTTGTTTTTCTTTTCTTTAAGTAAATGTGAATTCTAGATGTTTTTTCTCAGGAAAGACAAGATTAAAAAAGGGTCAGMTTTCTGAAATGAAACAGAATAAATTTTATGGTAATTGGTAAATTGGTGTATTCCATACTCTACATGCATTATAAAAAAGAATTGATTCCCTCACGCATCATGTTTTGAAACATATAGATGATTGGAACTTTAGAAACTATAGAATGATGCATAAATGGAAAATAAAGTGCTGTTGTACCAATTCTTACATTGCTAATCCCACAGGACATGGTCAGGGTTCATAAACATTTTTACCGCCATTGGTTATGGACAATGAATACTGAATGGCCAAATAACAGCTACTCAAGGTCTCCACTTGCTTCTGCAAGCTGTGGTTTTCATTACTCAGCACCCACTGCAGACTTCCATGGGAAGTTTGGGACTAGCTGTTAATTTGAAACATTCAGATTTTCAAGGCATGCCTATTTGCAAGTTAGGTTGCAAATCCAGCTTTAACATCTAAGACTGTTTCTACTAAACAGATCAAAATTATGTGTTTCTTGGCAGACTTGGCTTCAACTAGAAGACAAGACTATAAGTAGGYTTTGGGGGCAGCAGCACAATGTTTATCCTTCTAATATAATTGGAGATTTTCTGTACATGCTATTTCTATTGGTCTTTTCAGTCAAATTTAATATCCAGTATTAAATTCAGAATAATAGTAAATCATAAAAGTTCAGACATTTCCTCCCTTAAAAAAAAATTAAACAAAAACAGGAAAACCCCCCAAAAGATCTTCTTATGAATATACAATGGACAAAACCAGTTCAAGTCAAATTCTTCATATATTCAGCAGCGTCTACAATATTAGTGATCAACCATATTATAAAAATGCTTTAGAAAGATCGCTAACCACTTAACTCAGGTCCCAAACTTTTATTTATGTATTATTGTGTGTGAAATTTATTCAGATAATAAATTGCCAAATATCACACATTATTTAATGAAGAACATGCTAATTAATATAGATTTTTCAGCAGTCCTTAGAAGGGTATACATTTTGAAAATCCTTCAGCAGAGAGGTGCTGGGAATCTTCTCTTGCTGAGTAACTTTTTGGGTGTTGTTCACTTTGGGCTACAAGTAGAAGATAATTAAAAAAAATAATCCCACAGCATAGAACTGTTCTCTAATTCACTAACGCAGGATGTCAGGAACAACAAAATGAAATATTAAGCTTCTACAGCAATATTAATTTGGTCACAATGTACATCTGGTTTATTTTACAGTACAGACTAAACAGCGAAAGTATAGCAATCAATGTATTCAGTTAATTTTATTACTGAGTTGTATTTTATTATTAGGCAAGGGTCTAATTATATTTTTCCAAACAAGCGTGGGCAGTTTAGTTGTTTTGTTCCAGATGTTAGTATCTTATTCTCAAAAAYTGTGAAGCTTCTGCAGTTTGAGAGAGGCACCATAAACCTGAATAAATGCAACAAGGAAAACAGGACGAGAAAGACTGCCTCCATTCAGTGCGGCAGGGCTGACATAAGAACATTAACTTTTGCATTTCCTGACTTCTTACATTTTAACAGGGTAACTGTATGTGTGTATGAATGTAGGGTTTCATCTATTTATTTTTGCATTTAATTTCCTAGGTTTGGTGTTTTTTTAAAAAAGAGGGAGAGCGAATAAAAACACAAAGCCTTCTGTTTATGCAGTCCAATGAAGCTGATATGGTGCTTTTGATGTGGTATTCTCTGTGTGCTGGATAAGGCACACAGGGATAAGTGTTTCTCCACTGTGCGGTTTAGAAGAGCCCTCTGAACTGCCACTGTCCTTCAGATACAGCTTGAATCTCAGGATTAATAAAGTTTCTCTTTACTCGCCTTCATACAGTTTCTCAGGAAAACACTGTACATACAATAAATAATAGAGCTACAGCTCTGCGAATGTGTAAAATTCACTCAAAGCATGAATCTGAACCTGTTCATGCCATGCTGGACATTCCTGCATCATTGTACAAGCTGGTTTTAAAGACGCAGCTTCTGTAGCAGTTTTCTGGTACCTTGAGTCTATACACAGAGAATGGCAGCAAAAGCTGGTGAAATAAATTTGGATACTTATAATGTGTGTCAATGAGCAGCTCTCAAATGGCAGCAGTTCTTTGTTATTGATCCTCTCCATCGTCACACTAATGTGAACTTCTCGACCTGTGAGAGACACTTCCCGAAAGAGCATGTGATGTGCAAAGCATACGCATTTCACTTCCCCGCTCCGAGGAAGCACGAGGAGAGTTCTGAATCGGTTACATGAAGTGTGGGTTAGGAAGGTGGAAAAATGCAGCATTTCCATAGGGTAGTCCATTATCCTGAACAACCCCATGCACAAAAGTATTAATGAGGTTCTGCTTTTGTGCGGGCTGAAGATCAAATACGAAGTGAATCATTCACATTTTGATTTAGTTTTGTCTGTTAGTCTAGTTTAAGAAACAGAGTGCAATCTGATAGCTGCATGCAGCAGATGCTCTTCAGCTAAGCTCCATGATCCGCGGTAGATGTCAAGCCATAGCCAAACTGTGACCTTTTGAAGATCTGCAAGAATTACATGCAGACAAGCATTTGCTTGCTGTATGATGTAACTACCATGGCACATCGCCCTTTCTTATCTGAAAAGTCGATCCAGCTGCGGGCAAGGTTTCTCTCTCCGCATATCTGGCCACCCAAAACAAATATGACATGATTTAACTCCTACTTATCTTCTGGCACTGTATTTCAATATTGCATTAACATCTTCCAATACAGAATGTACTTTGAAAATAATTTTAAAATTTCACAAATACGAGTATCAGTGACAACTTACTATGGTAAGTTTCCACTCTAATAATGACATCCTGAGATGCTAAAGCCTCCTTTTCTCTAGGCATCAAAAGCACTTTATAAACATTCATTAATCCTATCCTCATTTTGAAAATGTGAGAATTAGGCACATGGAAGTGCAGTTGCCAAAAACCACAAAGCAAATCAAAGGAAGAGTAACTCACATCTGTTCCCTTATCCTAGACCATCTACTCCTCACACCTCAACTTCCCAGCAATTAATCCTAAACAAAAGAACTAGACTGAAATAACCCCCAACCCTCTTCTTTGAAACACAATCCATCTCATAGAAATGTTGTTCAGCCTTCTTTACTAGKAGCACTGTCTGGAATTGGTAGTCGGAGACTCAGTGTCTCAGAAGAATATCAGCCAATTTTCAGCTCTTTATAAAACGGCTGCTAACGGTAGCCTTAGGTAGAAGCACATGTGTTTTGATTGAAGAGATCAATTAGAAGATTTTTCCCATTTACCAGTCAGCTTAAAACATAGACTGGTAATTTTCAGTTTTCTATAAAACAATTTTGCCATTTAAAACTTTTTCAATCATTTTTGCCTTTGTTTATCTCTGGGTTTGATCATTTTTGTCACAAGACCTGAATGGAATCCCACCCTTGTTTTACCACTGCATGGATAACTAGAACACACCTACGTGATTTCCGTCAGAGCAGAACTTACAAATTTTTACCTTTGGCATTGGGCTTGCACATAYACCAGTGACTGATTTTGCTCATAAAGTCAGATAGCTCTTTTGGCTAGGTAAACCCACAAAAATCCCAAAATTGTTACTCTCTTTAAGCTAGTCATATAGTTTAAGGCATCCAAATCAAGATCAAATACCCTTGGAAAGATGGCACCATATGCAGAACATCAGCATTTTGCTATATCACAGTTTGTTTGCCAAATCATGCCCTTCTCTGGAGGACTACCATCCCAAACCTGGAGAATGTAAAAAGCAAAGGATTCCTGCTTTTTAAAGAATGGCAAAATATTGTCACATCATAAGATATATGAAAAAATACTGCCAGCTGCTCAATTTACTGAAACATTCTGAGAGAGTGCAGTGCAGATGAGAGGGCAGATTCTGGCTTAGGATCAGGAAATATCTTCTACGGGAACAATCAGCCGTCATGCAAGGAAAAGCCTGAAAAACTGTAGGATTAATTATGTAATATACATATGTTTCCCATAACCTCAATTTTCAAATTCAGAATAATTTACAATAATTAAAAGCATTCCCCAGCTCAGGGCAAGACATCAGTGTTGCTGAAATGCTAGTAACTATTAATGCTTGATATAATTTCTTCGACCTTTCCTACTACTGGAAGTTACAAATTATTTTTTTTTTTTTTTTGAGAAAAAGGGTAATGAAGGCCAGTGGGTCTTCAAAGAAAAAAAAATTCCATAGGGAGGAAAAACCTCTAAGTTTTCCAAGATTCTAGATTATTTCTTTATCCACGCATCACACCTATGATTTTATTGGATTTTAGCAGCATAATATTGACTCCTATTCTCTTAATTGCATGCAGCTATGAAATGAAAAGTGACAATAGAACCTGAGTTTTATATGACATAATAGAACAAGGTTTCATTCTGCTTCTGTTTGTGCTATTTGAAGGAATAAGCTTTTAGGGTGCCAAAATTACTGCTAGCCTTGTTAACTACTTTGGAAGCAAAATAGTTGACATAAGGATAGCCAAATCTGTTCCTTTATGAAAGTGTAATAAGACATATAATAATTTCATTGTCGGATAATACTTCAGTTTATATTACACAATTAGATTTGCAATAAACTACAAACAGATTTGGCAATGTCACTCATAACACTAATCCTGGAAGAAGTAACAGTGTACCTTTCAGGTCCCTGACGCCGGTGGGCTGAAAGCAACCTGCCGTGGAGCAGCTGATTACCCAATCCACAGTTACACGTACGCAACCAAAAACAGACTTCGGCACATTATCATTCATATTTTTTGTCTCCAAACTACATAACAAGTTTAGCTCTAGTCTACATGTACTAATATGCCAAACACTTGGCTCACTGCTCTAATCAAATGATGGAAAGACCACACAGATGTATGGATTGTTCAGCAACCCTGACCCCACTCATTCACACACATGTAATAGCCCTGCCATTCACTCATGCATAGAAATGATCACAAAAGCAAACAAAGCCGTGCTCACTCATTCACTTAATTAGTTAGTCACTGTTTCACTCACTTGGTTGACTCAGTCCTTCATACTTACAGCCTTAGAATCTCATCTCACTTTCCCAGTGAGCAGTGCCAACTAAAATTCACTTAAGATCAACATAGATTGAGCAAATCAGAATTACACCCTCAGTTTCATAGACACTAAACTTCATGAAACAATCCCTCAATGTGACTTGGAAGTATTTTAAGGTCTTAAGTAGAAATGTAGTGCTGCACGGGCCTTGCCTAGCCTTCTCTTTTTCTCCTTTTTACCTCGCTTGCTTTGAAAGCAAAAGATGTGATTTTGTCCTTGGTATTATTTATTTAAGTAAGCATTATTGAGAGCTAAATGTGGCCTTTTGCACGTAAGTTATAGACAAGGTTTTAACACTTATGTAGTTGTCAGCAATTTATCCTTCATAAAGCATTTCTCAGCATCAGTCTGCGCAGACACTCATTTCTTTCAAAATTTTCTTGGCTAAAGTCCAGTTCCCTTGATTTCTCTTAATTGTGTGTTTCATACCCAGCATGAAGGCTTCAGAGAGGAAAGTGATATGTAACATTTTGAAATTGCTAAACCAATGACTTTTTTTATTCTACGATATGAGCTTGATACAAATTCARATTGGTAATTCTTTCCGTTACGTATCTGACCAGCATATTCAGTTGACACCTAAAATGTAATGTTGTCTGCCCATCTCATGACCAAGTCTTCCACCACTGCATGACAGACTTTAAGGTACAGGTCTGTCTGTATTTGTACACGCACATAAATCACTGCAATGGTGATACTTTCTGTCATAAAGCACAAAAAACTCTTATCATCCTCTGATTTTAGAAATAGAACATGATTTTCCCAGTAATAGCTTTCTCAGACCAGCAGTAGAGTGATTTATGTTTTTATCATTTTGATCTTCAGATATGTATATGATAAAGAACCACATATTTGGCAAAAAGACTGCCAAATAACTAGAAATCCTTACAGCTAGGAAGTAAACTCATTGACACAATGTCACAGCAGTGAAAGGGTCTGCGTAATCCTTTTTTAAAATTTACATTTATTTGTGAATGCTTTCATCAAGGGCTAAGACTGGAAAACAAAAAGCCAGGGGTGCTGGAAGGCTTTGCCTTCTGTTGGTAGGGACCAGCATCTCAACTCACTACAGTCTCTTCACAAACATGSAAACAAGGAAGAGGAAAGGGGCAGCAACTTGATATGGTCCTGGAGTTGACAGAAACTTTTTGCAACCCATGCCGAAGGGATGAAATTTGCAATAAGCTATCATTTGAAATGGCTCCTGAATCATGAGAAACGCTAACACAACCCAGAAGCATATTCAAATAGGGTACATATTTCGTACTTTGTGCATCTCCATAAACCTTTGTGAAGAACAYCTTATTTTTATGACTTGCATTAGGCAGAGTTTATTTAATAGGTGGATGAGTATCATTATCTTTTTACGTTCGCTGTAAAGTCTTTACCATACATCTTCTCAAATTGACTTTTTTGACAATATAACTTACTAGTCCTGGCAAGATTTAACAGATTATCAAATCCACTTTCAAAGTGTAGGTATTCCTGGTCTTCTCCCGTGAAGGCGAGAGGACTAGGAATTTTTTTCAGTTTAATGAAGTTTATGTTGCTAAACAATATTTTCATTTTTACCTTTATGAATTTACTAATCTTGAGTATGTCAGGTCATATGTATATATACATAACATAGTATGTATTATTATATTTTTAAAAAAGGTAGGTAAGGTCAGTGCAAGTGCAAATACCTCCTACTATTTTAGATGTCAGGATTATCTAATTCTAGGAGAGGACAGGACTGCACCTTTGCAAAGGAAGAGATGAAAATAGGCATACCATAAATATCAAAGAGAGAATGAGGAGCAGTAAATGATGCTAAAAATGGAGACCTATGTATGGCAAATTGACACACAGGTGGAAGGGTGGCTACATTTGGAGGTAATACTTCTGGTAGGTGAAATGATGAACAGAAGGAAAGAGATTTCACAACTACATTTACTTTCGCAAACAGCCTGACTTATCACTACATGTATATTGCACTTTGCTGCCTGAAGAAGTATCTTCTGCAGCCGAACAAGAAGGTTTGATTCTAGTCAGTGAACGCTGTCCATTTGCTAGGGTAGTTTAGCCACTGCCACTGAAGAATTTTGACACCTCAGAAACAGAATATTCAAAGAGAGCTCAAGCTTTTAATTTCGGATTTGGCCCTATGGGAGACCATCCATCAACGCTCATTGAATGCCCACTTAAAACTTTAAATTTGCAGCTTTTTCTGTCTGGGCAAAATCCTCCCCTGTGAGTGGCACACCCAGCAGTATCGTAGAGCTATGCTGCCAAACACACCTGGAAACAGGGTCGGGGCCCTGGAATTTAAGTTTTCAAGCATATGCTTTCATGGCAATTTTGTTACATGAGACCATTCAGACCTTTAAGTGGTTTGAATATAACAGTAAATACAGGTCAGGTAAAGAATAAAAAGAAAAGGGGAAAGTATTTTTCTTACACAGCTTAAGCAGCTTCTGTGACCACAAAATAAACAAAAGTAGATTCTTTAAAGTGAAACCATTACCTACAGATAGGTTTTAAAGTCAAATTAATTTCTAATTGAAGCCAGGGGAAGTCAATTAATCCCTTTCACAAAATGAAATGGATGATCACATGCAATAAGCTTTATCTCTGCGTGTTAAAAAAAGTTAATAGAAAATCACTTACATTGCTTCCGTTRTTGTATAAAAACAACACTGGAGTTTTCCTTCCGGCAACATTTCTCCTCAGCCAAAAAGATACTATCCTGTATTTTATACAGAGCCACAGTTTGAGTTAATTGTTTKCGTCACTCTTGCTTCCACCTTTGTTTGTTTTGCATCCCCTTCCCTCAAAAAAAATCTCATTGAACTCAGTATGATAGAGCTGGGGTGGCCCAGCACGCTGAAAGCACTTATGGTTAGTATAAAATATATTACATACCTTTATCACGTTACATKAGGCAAACATTCAGTGAAAAGCCAAGTTCTGTTACTTGGCGGGAGGGGGAGAACCGATGCTTTTGCAGAGCTAAGAACCAGCTGCATGTTACCCTTCACGGCGTCAGACGCAGGCAGCCCCTAAACGGCACAGAAATCTGTGCATCTTCCTGCAACAGCACTTCATGAAATCTTGACCAGGATTAGCAACGCACTCACTGATAYACCTTTTTTCATGCATGCGGTCTATTTAATTTTCACGGTGCTCTGGTGTTAGCACTTTGAGACAAGAACTACACTTACACTTGCCACCRCACACGTTTTGCACCCTGACTGCATACACCTCCCAGCCTTCTTTTGGTTACGTGAGCTCCGAGGTACTGGGTCTTGTGACAAAAGCATCCCGTCCAACGGCAACCACGCATCTGGTTGCACGACAGAGAAAGAGCCTACAGCRGGAGCAACTTCTGCTAGCAGAGACCCTCTGAGCACGGCGCTTCTTTCGGAGGCAGGCCTTCCGCTGCGGGTCTGCGCTGCTGTCTCCTTCCAGCCCCCAGGCCCYCCGCCTTCGGCACGCGAGGTGCCAAGGGCACGGCGCCGCGCGGCAAACGCGAGCGAAGCCGGGGAGGGCAGAGCAGGAGTCTCSAGCACGGTACGTGAGTGAGACCTGGCAGGTCTGAAAAAACACCGTGTATGGGTCATGCCTTGCGGTGACTCGGCTCCTTGTTCTCTTAATCTAGCCTAATGGCCACTGTGTCCAAAGTTACGTCGGCTGATTATCTGATTATTAAATTCAATTCCACAGAGAAGCATATAGCAAATGGGAAAAAAGGGTCAGAAAGGGTTTGCAAAACAGCACATAAGGTTGCATTTCTTTCAGGGAAATTGGCCCATAAGTGCCATTAAGATATTAATGGAAAAACATTTAAAAACATAGTTGATCTCAAAATGGCTGGTTACAAAACACGGTCATTAATTGTTTTTAAAAAGTTAACACAAAAGAACTGCTTTTTTTATAGTAATGTAACAAGAGGCCAACTCTTTAAAAAGGGTRTGTGCTGACTTCTGTGTAATCATTGAGGTGCGTAACAGTTTAATRCTATTACAGATTTACTGTTTGAGGCTGTATATATATTTTGATGTATGTAAACATTTTGTATAATCTTACCAAATTCACACAGACTAAAATGCAGAATTTAAGCCACACAACAAGCCAAGRTATCAAGAAAAGTACGGATTAGTGTTAGGAATTGAATGAGTAGCGTATGGAAGGCACATCTGCCARAACAGACATGGAATGCATTTTTTAGATAAATAAAATAAATTTTAAAAAAACAAACAAAGACCATGCTCCTAAATGGCCTGCTGGATTAAATATTATTTGCRGTGCTACAGGCTTTGCTTGTAGGGGTAGGCATAACAAGGACAGGGCGTGCATCCTCCTTCTCTCCCCGCCACCCAGCAACTGAGCTCAAAAGCAACCCGCCCGAACCTTTCGAGGCTGTGTGACTAATACGTGAAGTCCACCAGACCGCGCCGCAGAGGAGACCCACCCAAAAACTGCACACAGCTTTGTCACAGCGAGATCCTGAAGCACAAAGGAAAGCGACGCTGTGATCGGCAAGTCACAAGCTTATCTACGAGAATGACAGACGCAGCTACTGGCATGCCTGCTCGGGGCTGGCCTAGCTCTGCTTCTCCTTAACCAAGCTGGGCGGACAAGGGGAAAACTGGCCAACGTTTGTGGTTATTATTTCGGGCTAAGGCAGTTCCCTGACTGGTCTTGCTTGGTTCCCCCAGCCRGATGGAAGAAATACCATATAGTTCTGGCTGCAAGGAAATCATTATGGTAGTAATGCATAAAGAATAATCTATGCTTTGGAAATACCACCTTATTTGAGATGTCAAAAACTTTAAAAGAAACCACTCAACTATTAATTTTGCTTTGTAGCACTGTACCTCTTTTTTTCTGTATTCAAATGCCACTTTTTTAAAGGGTGAAAAGAGGCGCGTAAGTATACCTCAATGTAAGCAATCATAGTTAGGAATATCCTGTGATGCTGTTAAACATTTATTTTTAAGTCTAACTGATGTTAGCGATCTAGCACYGACAAATCCTTATTCTGCTTTTAGTCATACATACAATATGAACATACATGTTTCGTACATATGTTGGGAACATGGGAAAAGCTCTTCTACAATGTTAGCTATAAAAAAAGGCAAAAGCTTTCAACAGTTCCAGAAGGGTCCAAACCAAATCTGATACTTTTTCCCAGAATCTGATTTTATTTTCATTGTCACGTAACACATATATATTTCTTCAACGTTAGCTACTTTTCTCAAAAGCACTATTACATGCTGCCATCAGAATTCACTCCTTTCAGAATGACTCCTCAAAATATCAGACTTTGTAATTCCTTCAAAAAATTTTGTACTATTTATGCCTAAAGATCTGGTCTGAATGTCTCTGCATAAAGCAGATCCTTGTTCAAATAGGTGTTCTTTAATCACGAAAATACAGCAGAAACAGAAAACCATTTGGGTGGTTTACTTTGTGAAAACAGAAAGTCTGTACAGAGCTCGCTGCAACATTAAACTGCCGTGTGCAGAAAAAAAACAGCTGCTAAACTTCTCCTGGTTGTTTGCTACAGCCTGAACGACTGATCAGAAAATCAGTGCCTAATCGAGTTCCTCGCTGAGGAGTTCATCACTTTAAGAGCCTAGAAGGGAACCTTGGTGGAAAGGTTGTTTTGCTGCAGTGCAAAGGAGAAAGAGTAACACCATCCAACACGTGTTTAATTTTCTAGTAAGCATTAGTTTCAGGTATAACGGATGAATAATTTTCTGTGCAAGAGAGAAAAACAAAGCGATCTGTGCTGAGGTCTAGTTCACAGTGCAGGTTCTACAACACAGATTTTTTCATTTTGTTGCTGATGGTACCACTTATATTAAGTTAGCCTATGCTTTTTTAGCGATGATTATTTATACTTGCTGACTAAAACCGGATCCTATTAAGTGCAACTCTATCAAACAAAATAAATTACAAATTCTAAGTTGTGAAGGGACTGGGTAGCCATTTTGGTGGTGGCAGCCATCTTGGGGCAGAATAGATTCAAATAGCTAATTTTCCAGAAATGACTATATTTTGCAAATGTGATAATTTTAAGATAATCTTTCAAATTGTCAGCCACTCCACTGGAATTAGAGGAAGGGTATGGCAATCTACCACACCTTGACATGTAGCCGTAAGAGGAAATAACTTCTGCTGCACATTTTTTGCTCTTAACTCACAAAACCCCAGAGATTTAAACATAAAAATAAGCTACTAGCAAGAAACCCCTTTTCAAGGCCATGAGGTAAACTGAGAACTTACACTGTAGGAATGCCCATTCTTAAAATCTCATTGCAAGTTTAATATGCGATGAAGTTTGGAAATTTGAAGTACTTACACATAGAAAGACGGAGACTATAAAAGCACACAAGCACATCAGCTTTAAGTAGAAGAACACCGAGCCTCATTTAACATGTAAGCCAACTGCATGATTTGGGAATGAGGTTGCGCTTGTGATTTATTTCCCCACCAAGAGACTTCTATCACTCAGGACCTCATTACAGTGGCCCCTGCTCGTTTTTGGAGCTTCAACCCTGAAGCTGTACCAAGGCATTCGCAGGGGAGAGGGGAGCTGGTATTTGGGAAGGAAGGATGACGGGCATAGACTGTGGAAGCGAGGATGTGGCTCATGTTCCAGCGCACCTCAGAAGCGGTGCTCAGGGCGGSACATGCAGGAAAGAGAGATGGTTGCAAGGGAAGGCCAAAGTACTGCTTTAGGAAACTTATCTTCGCAATTTTTTCACCGCTGAAGAAAGGCTGAAGCAACCGAAGAGCGAGATGGCAGTGGACTAAAGGAGCATAAATCCTCAAGGTTTAAACACAACCTCGACAACAAGATTGATGAGCATGGCTCACAGATTAGAAACGAGGGAAAACGACAGCAACCTTAGAGGCTGGAGACAGCACGTAACAAGCAACACGATCCAAGCCTGATGTGGTGTGGACACCTTGCTGCTGCTGTGATTTATTACCACTCCCACGACAGGGTAGGGCAGGGTTTTGACAGCGGAGGAACCACTCTGGATGCAGAGCAGTGAGGCAGAGAAAGCCAAGGGGAACGGCACGGTGCACAAAAAAAAGGGGCAGATGCCGGCAAAGTTTGGGTAAGCAAAGGTCAAACGACACGAGGCGACACGAGGGTGCATCACGCAACTCCGCAAAGTGACTCAGCCAGCCGACATCCGCCGGGGCGCGGGGGCTGGGGCCCCGGGAAGCGGCGAGGCCGCCCGGCGGGGGCGTGTGGGTTGGGGGGGGAGCAGGCTGCCGCAGGCCGCCCTCGCCTCGGCACACAGCCGGCCGCGACCCTTTCCGTGTGGCGCCGTGAGACCCCGGCGGAGGGCGAACCGGCGGGGAGAGCCGCCCGGCCCGCCGGAGAAGCAACAGGCGAGGAGCGGTGGCGGCCGAGGGGAGCAACTGCCCGGCCCCCGCCGCTCTCACCAGCCGCTCCCTCCCTCCCTCCCTCCCTCCCTCCCGCCTGGCGAGCCCCGCGCCTCTCCCACAGGGCTGCCCCCTCGCGCGCGCGCAGCGGCGGGACTGTTAAAACCGTTACAGCTCCCACTTTCGAACTGATTCAAACTCGGCAGCGCCGAGCAGGGCGGCCCCTCCCCGGGCTGCGCCGCGCTCCCTCCCGGTGCCCGCCAATCCTCTCGCCTCCCTCCTTTCTCCTCCCTCTCCCCCCTCCACGTGAGGCGGCGGAGAGTTTCAAGCCTCCCCGGCCCGGCGTGCCCCGGCTGCGGCCCCAGCCCCGCTCTGGTGAGGGGGGAGCCGGGGCACAGAAGGCGCGGGGCCGGGGCCGGGGGGGGGTGGGAGCGCGAACCCCCCGGTCCCCTGCGGGCAGCGCGAGAACAAAGAGCTCTCCCACCCCTCCCTCCCCCCCCGCACGTGGGGAGCGAGCTCCCGCCCCTCGCCCCGCCCCTCGCCGCGCCTGATTGGCGCCGGGGGCCCTGTCCGCGTCCATCCAATCGAGGCGGCGCTCGGCGCTCGCCAATGAGCGCGATGCCGATTGGGCCGCCGCGTTTGGCGCTCGGTCCGGGAGGGTGAATCCGGCAGCCGGAGGCTGAGGGGAGGGAGAGCGAGCGGGCGAGCGGAGCGGCGCGGAGCTGGCGGCGGCGGCAGCGGCGGCGGCGGGGCGGC